>JAVTVY010025617.1:0-10471 GCA_036873755.1 Hanleya hanleyi
AGGACACAGATCAAGTCCGATATTTTTACCCGAGCAGCAACATCCGGGTATTTGACCAACCGTTTACCATCATTAACCGGGCGTCGCTAGAGGCGATGCTGGAGAAACTGGACACCGTGGATCCCTTGGAATGGGCCCAACAACAACGCCCCAACACCAAGTGGACAGTGGAGAGTGTGACCAATGTTACGTTTTTCGTTACCAAGCTGACAGACCACCCCCATCGGCTGAATGCGTCACTCATGCACTGATGAATACCATAACATGCCGTACATACTCTATATGTCTACATGTTGGTCGTTGACGTTACGGAGGTGACCGAAGAGACACGGAGGTTACCGAAGATGTCACGGCTCGGCCCTCGACTTGGGGATAGTTGAACTGAGTGTGCTAAAATAGATCACCAGCTAGCGTGCTATAAAAGGGAGGCGGCCTGGCCGTTTCATCAGACAATCTGTCAACCACCAAGATGTTCGCTTGCACAACTTGCCAGAAGATGTTTACTCGTCTAGATAAGTTACGACGCCACGAGGCCTCCATCCACAACGATGCCCGGTATACTTGTATAATCTGCGCACGGTCATTCAATCGGGAGGATCATTTACTGCGTCATGAGAGGGTACTCCACGCGGGTGCGACAGTACTATGTAATGATTGTGGTCGACTCTTCAAACGACCCAGTCGGTTTAGACAGCACCAACGTTTGATGCATGCCCCGTCTCTACGGTTTGGGCGACAACTTTCCACTAAAGAGGAGCCGCGGAAGGTCAGACCCAGTGAAGATGAACCCGGAGAGACGGACGCCACTGGTGATGCGATGACGAAGAGCCTGCCTATACCCACGGTCCAGGAGGGCCTGGATATCCAGCCGGACCCCTCCGTTACGGTTTCGAGTCATACGCCTGACAACATCGAACATTTTCTGGACGAGCCCATAACTGTTTCTAGCGATCTCTTACAGGACGCCCAGCCAGTGAGTGACATTTATCGGCGCCACTGGTCCATGATACGGCACTGTTTCTACCGTCATCGCCCTATTCAAGATATCTACAATTTCCGCCTGACCGACCTCGCCCGTCTACGCAGCTACATGGAAGCCATCTTCAATGACCAAGCTACGTCCTTCAAATTAAATCTGGCGTTTGGTTATGTGCTGCGGCATAAGGAGACAGACCAAGTCCGATACTTTTACCCGAGCAGTAACATCGGGGTATTTGGCCAACCGTTTACCATCATTAACCGAGTGTCGCTAAAGACGATGCTGGAGAAACTGGACACCGTGGATCCCTTGAAATGGGCCCAACAACAACGCCCCAACACCGAGTGGACAGTGGAGAGGGTCACCAATGTTACGTTCTTCGTGACCAAACTACGGAATATTCCCATCAGGTGAATGTATTCACCCATGCACTGATAGATACTCAGAATGCACAAACAACTATCTGAGGATATGTTGCCTCAACGGTATCCTGGGCTGCCCGACGATGATTAGAATAAACGGTTCAAAGCGAACATGGCCGAAGATGGAACTTTCTGGAATGGAGACTTCTGATTGGACAAGAATACATCTAACGGACAGGAACGAATATGACAGATGCAAATGGTGGCCTCTAATTGGACAAGAGTGTTCTTGAATTGTAACACCAAGTGGATTCACCCATGCACTGATAGATACTCAGAAATCAGAACATGGTGAAATAGCGATGTACATACATAATATATATAGGAACGACCAGATAAATGCCCAACCTAGCTGAGTCCACTTAGTTCTATCTTCTTTCTTTACAAATTGATATTGCCACAGTAACAGGCTTTATCTCTGTATCCATTGTCTTTTATATTATTTTGTTATTATTATGGCATTTGCCATACTCTATATGTGAGAGAATAGAATAGAATAGAACTTTATTTATGCTAATCAAAGCGCCCGCAAGGAGTCAACAATCAAAACATTACAAAAATTCCAACATTACCTATCAAAACAGCCCACCCTCATTTTGCTGACTCCCTCCCCATACCCGAGATACATACCACTAAACAATATATCATGTAATATACAAGTACCATACACGGTCTTTTAACTACTGGTTTATATTTTGTTTTGCTTACTGCTGGTGTCACTTCGGAAGATAGACACTTTTTGTAGGAACTCAGCTACAGCTAAACAAATCAGTGGACTCTCATTGCTAAGTATCCAGGTAAATTGAGTCGAGCAATAAAAAGAATTGAATTGACTTGTTTGTATTATTGAAATTACCTTGTATACGTAATATATAGTAATTGTTCACCTGAATAAAACATTGTTTCACGTTCTATCAGAATTCACGCATTATTTATTTGTAGCCGAAAAATAATGTTTTCATCAAACTGAGAAATACGAAATCTTTCAGACTTTCAAGGAGGGCCTTGAAGACTGTCGAATTACCCACACCACCCCAAATTTATAAGCCGATATTCTATTCTGTGAAAGCTGGATATGAAAACGCACTGAGTCACCCGTGCACTCGCAACAATTCGCAACAGTGTAATGAAATGTGTTCATTATTTAGGCGCTCATTTTCTACGACCTATACAGCCAACGTGGTTTATTAATATGCACACACATATCTTTTTCTTATAGTTCATTGGCTGAATACCATCTGTTTTGCTACACCTACCCCACGTGGGTGTATGGGGGAGAGAAATTCATCTACCGTCACACCCCAGAAACAGAAAACCGCTGGGGTGTCGACACCATGACACCAGGAAGAGCCAGGAAACATGTGTGTGTGCCGTTGGCCGAAATCATTAGCTTGATAGTTTAGTGTTTTCATTTTATCCATGTGGTAAACTGAAGACCGGATTTATACCGATGGAAATATCTGTGAATTTCGAAAAAATCCGTGACAAGCCAAGAAACCGAAAACCGCTGGGATGTCGACACCAAACCAGGGAGCATGTGTGTGCCGCTGACCAAAATCATTAGCTTCATAGTTTAGTGCGTTCATTTCATCCATGTGGTATACTGAACACCGGGTTTACCGATGGAAATATCTGTGAATTTCGAAAAAATATATATGGAATGAGATTCGTGGTGATACCCATATTTTTTTAGGATACGAATGCATCGTGATGAAGGCTTCATGGTGTGTTATACCCACCTAGGGAAAAAACAGCCCCCAGATATGCATCAAACGCCCGGGAGTATGGAATATAGGTATACATCTGGACTAAACTCTTTTATCAGGTAAGCTAGACTTTAGTACTATACTTGCGTTGAAACCCATGCAGACAACCTATTCAAATTTCAATGCATTGGCAACATAGTGTCGCACGAAATATACGATACGATACGATACGATACGAATTTTATTACGATCAAAGTAAACGTACAGTGATCAAGGGGAAGTAACTCCCAACATAAACAAAAACACTGATTTCAGCAATTATAAACACATACACTGATAATATACGCGCCCCTGTTGACCAGGATTTTTTTATACTCCCACAACAACAGACAATTTGAAGACAATTTTCTAGCGGGGTCTTTTCTTGAACATAATTGCTGTAATATACTCTTCTTTTTGTGGACGCTAAATATAGGGGAGAAAATGGCAACATTGTGACCAAACCATAACAGTTGACAGCTGTAAAAATAGATACCGTGGCATAAAATGAGAGAGAGAGAGAACATTTCAATCTGCCAATTTTCGAGATGAAAATTTTTTCTTGACGAAATAGAAATGAACGCGAATCTATATTCTACAAAACATTTTTCTTGACGAAATAGAAATGAACGCGAATCTATATTCTACAAAACACTAGAAAATATTAGCGTAGGTGAATTTTTTTAGACTCATTTTAGACTGTTTTGTGCTTTCATCGAAAGTGAAAACACATCTCGAAAAGTGTGTAGCAGTGTCGATATAAATCTTCAACCTAGATGTAAAAATAGATACCGTGGCATAAATTAGAGAGAGTATTTCAGTACACCTCAAAAAAATGAAACCTGGACGGGTATCCTTCATCTCGAGGGGTCGCAAGTTCGATTCTTGCTTTCATTATGTGAGTATGTGTTGGACATGTGATCTTTAAATTTTATTATCACCAGACTAGCTTGAATGTTTTATGAACGCTAAATGTAGGGGGGAAAATGGCAACATTGTGGCCTAACCATAACAGTTGACAGCTGGAAAAGATGTCAAAATAGATAAAAATTAGATAGAGCAGCTCAATACATCTAAACGGTATAGTTCAACCCCACCCCCAGCCCAACCGTACCCCACTGGACCAATAGTGGCTCCCCTAGATGCCAAAACGTCTATTTCCATACCCTTGGTCTACCGCGCATGCGCAGAATGACGCTATTTCAACCCACTAGTCCAGTGAGATGCCCCTTCACGAATGCTTCACATTGATACCTCATATGACCCCACTGGACCAATAGTGGCTCCCCTAGATGCCAAAACGTCTATTTCCATACCCTTGGTCCACCGCGCATGCGCAGAATGACGCTAGTTCAACCCCACACCCAGCCCATCAGATGCCCCCTCACCTAGGCTTCACATTGATACCTCACTCGACCCCACTGGACCAATATTGGCTCCCCTAGCTCCAACACGGCTATTTCCATATCCTTGGGCCACCGCGCATGCGCAGAATGCCGATATTTCAATCCCACACCCAGCCCATCAGATGCCCCTTCACGAATGCTTCACTTTGATACCTCACTCGACCCCATCGGACCCTTAGTGGCTTCCCTAGCTCCAACACGGCTATTTTCATACCCTTCGGCCACCGCGCATGCGCAGAAGGCCGATATTTCAGCCCCACACCCAGCCCATTAGATGCCCCTTCACATAAGCTTCACTTTGATACCTCACTCGACCCCATCCGACCATTTTATCTAGGGACTACTTTTTCTCCGCGGAAGCTTTTTCCCGAGACCGAATCACCGCCAAAACCGCGGCCAGACCGCATCACCGCGGATGAATACATCCAGGCCGCCATCTTAAACCCACCACCCACCACCACCACCACAGCCGCCATCTTAAACCCACCACCCACCACCACCACCACAGCCGCCATCTTAAACCCACCACCCACCACCACCACCACACATGACCCCATGTGACACAATACTCGCTTCTGATTGGCTGTCGCGTGACGTCACAGAGGTCATATGCAAATTTTTGGGGGCAAACGTCCTCAATTTACGCTTTGTATACTACTTCCGTTATCACCTACAATTAATAAGGAAATGGATCACCTGGGGTAGGCGCGTTGACTCTCCGGATCCGGTCGCTCTACCAAACGAAGTTTGTCACATTAACTCCCTGGACCGTAATAATATTCAACAGAAATATAATCGCATTTCATCCATCGATGTAAGATTACAATGCATGCTATATCTGAGGCGCCTCTTGCATATCGCTCCAATTTAATCTGACACGGAGACAAATCATAATGTAAATCCTTGCTTCAGTTTTCAATTTTCAAATTATGTTAACGAAGAAAATCAATCAAATTTGAAACATCTAATACAAAGCTGGTCAAATGTACAAAAAAACTACATTCCATGAAATTAAGTTTTCTGGTAAAATTAGTGCAAAAATCAAATGCGAAAGATTGATCCTTTAAGTCTGAAATGACCAACTCAACAAAAATCAGTGGCACAAATAAAGATGGCCAGTTTGACCTTTCTTAGCAATGCATATCTATAGATGACTAGATGTTGCGGTCACACATGGTACATATTTGCCCTGAACCGCATTCAAAAAGTCATGCTCTCCATAATCATAATTCACGTAATAGGTAGATAGATTTCACTTTCAGCAGGCGTTTATATTAAACGGCCATCCGTCAATTCTCAAGATTGGTATCTCTGAATTGAAGCCCAGAGATTTATAACCTACGCCATCAGGAAATGGTTATAGCCGACATACTTAGGTAAGACCTTGTGGTCCATCAGGAAATGGTAATAGCCGACACACTTAGGTAAGACCTTACGGTTGAATAATGTGGGAAGAGAAAGTGTACTGGTTAGTCCGACCATCCTCTACCTCTTCCGTCACAACGACATATAATTTCTGACAGATAGCTCGTGGCTAGAGTTAGAGCGATACCTTCTCATTGAGGGCCATTAATTGTGTTATGAATTGTTACCCCCGTCTCAATGTCTCTAAATTCGCTACCTGTGAATACAAGTATATAATTTAGGTTGTATTGGTGCAATATTAATGCAAGTCTGATGTTTATATCTTATAAAAATCGTTTTACAAAATTTTGAACAAACCAGATTCTTCACAACCAATTTTAAACTACGAACAACTACAGTTTACTCTTTACTCTAAAGTGTTTACTCAGAGCGGGGATCAAACGACGATTGACGAAAAACGGGGTTTCCTGTCTGGATTTAGAATTAGAAGTATGCCGGTGTGAAGGGTAACAACGTCCGGTGGCTAAGAGTGTCTAGATCCTATCTCCTAACCCAGCTAGGACATTTCTCTACACCGGGGATAAGTGTCCGACCTTGGTTGCAATAGAAAAAGATATGAAAAGGGACACTAATCACCAGGATATTCTTATTCATCACACAGGCAAGAAACTACACAACACTTTTATATTAATATATGCAAGAAATTTAATTAAGATCCATAAAATTTGGTATGGGTAAAATACGCTGTTCATAGACAGGTGTTAAAATTTGCGATATACAGATGGTATGAGATGTTGTACATAGTGAAATTTGGGGTAAAATGGGAGGCTAGATCAGCACCATTGCTACATGCGTCTGAGAAAGGAAAGTAAAAATCTTTAATTTAGTACATGTAACCTAAACCAGATTATGAAAAAAAACTAGAACACTGAAGAATACAGTATAGCAAGTACCTGCACCAGAACGCATAAGCAATAGCGGGGACCTGGCCACCAATTTAAACCCGCCCTGACAGAACTACTAAAGTAGTAGGAAAAGTGGAAATTGCCTCCCATTTGTGGGGCGCTCACTTCCGGTTGTGTGGGGCGCTGCCCTCAGCCAATCAGAAGCGAGTATTTTGACCCGGTGCATTATGGGACATATCCAAGATGGCGGCGTCTGCCTTCTGGTTCAAGATGGCGGCACGTCCGGTGTCGAAAAGTGACCATTTTGTCGGAATGTGGTCATCTAGTGTCGAAAACTGGACCTTGTATGGGTCCCGCCTAGGTTAAAGTCATTTTTTTTAAGGTGTTACTATGGGTTGTGGGGTCTCGTTTTTCTCGTCTCGCCGAGAAAAACACAATGGGAGGGGTCCCGGAGCGAATTTTTGGGAAAAGTCACCGAGGTCTGTATATAGTCCCATAGGCTGGCTATGGGGGGTATAGGTTCAACCTGGGAAATTCACACACGTTCATTGTGATATGGGTTGTTTGGATTTGTTTTTCACGTCTCGTCATTTAGAACACGATGGGAAGGGTCTCGGAGCGCAACGGTGAAATTTTTGGAAAAGTAGGCCCTACCATATAGCCCATATAGTCCCATACTGGCTATATGGGGGTATAGGTTCAACCTGGGAAATTCACACACGTTCATTGTGATATGGGTTGTTTGGTCTTGTTTTTCACGTCTCGCCATTTAGAACACGATGGGAAGGGATTCGAAGCGAATCGGTGAATTTTTTGGAAAAGTACCATATAGCCCATATAGTCCCATACTGGCTATATGGGGGTATAGGTTCAACCTGGGAAATTCACACACGTTCATTGTGATATGGGTTGTTTGGATTTGTTTTTCTCGTCTCGTCATTTAGAACACGATGGGAAGGGTTTCGAAGCGAAACGGTGAAATTTGTCGAAAAGTACCATATAGCCCCATATAGTCCCATACTGGCTATATGGGGGGGTATAGGTTCAACCTGGCAAATTCACACACGTTCATTGTGATATGGGCTGTTTGGATTTGTTTTTCACGTCTCGTCATTTAGAACACGATGGGAAGGGTCCCCGAGCGAAACGGTGAAATTTTTGGAAAAAGTTCACCGAGGCCTGGGTAGGCCCATAGGCCTATACTGCATGGCTATGGGGGTATAGGCCCATACGGGGTGGACGTTTTGGGGTCTAGGTGAGCCCCTAATGATCCTATGGTGTCGTGTGAGGTCTTATTTTGAAGCTCTGGTGGAGGAGCATCCGACTGGACTAATAGTTCGTCCCTTTTCAATATTCTGCGCATGCGCAGTCTGGCCGTAGTATAGAAAGCAGGCATTTTGGGTGGGTATGTGGGTGTGTGTTTGGGATAGAGATGGACCGCTATGGGTCCGAATGGGTCGTGGAAGGTGTCAAAGTGAAGCTTGTGTGGGGTAGAGTCAGAATGGCGTGCTTTTAAATGCAAGCCGCGTCAATCTGCGCATGCGCAGTTGGTTGTAGTAAGTAAAGTGGTCATTTTCGGGCAGTGCAGGAAGGTTTTTGGTGTCGAGATGGACCATCCTTGGTCCGAATGCGTCGTGCGGGGTGTCCTTTTGTAGCTCTCGGGGTGTAGATCCCGATTTGAGGGCTGTCCACGTCATCTGTGACGTCATCGGTGACGTCATCAGTACGAGTAGTAGCGAAAGTGGACATTTTGGGGCAGTGAAGGAAGGTATTTGGGGTAGAGAGGGACCATACTTGGTCCGAATGCCTCGTGTGAGGTGTCATTTTGTAGCTCTCGGGGTGTAGATCCCGATTTGTGGGATGTTCACGTCATCTGTGACGTCATCAGTACGAGTAGTAGCCAAAGTGGACATTTTGGGGCAGTGAAGGAAGGTATTTGGTGTAGAGAGGGACCATCCTTGGTCCGAATGCGTCGTGTGAGGTGTCATCTTGTAGCAACGACCACCAACGCCAAGCTTAACGCTTCAACGCCCTGGTGAAATAGCTCAGAAGTTCTGATTTTCTAGATATTTCATGGAATTGTCACTAATTCTTCGAAATGCAGTGACGTCCATCAACGCTCGTAGTTACGCCTTAACGCTCTAACATAACGCCTTGACGCCATGATGTAAACCGGAGAGAGAACAACAACAACAACAAGGATGACACTTGAGAGAACAACAACAACAACAACAAGTTTTTTTTTCATATAGTTTATTTTCCCCAATGTTACATCATATCCACGCTGGGGGAGCCGCGTTGGGTATGTTTACAACTCAAAAAGACTCTTGCCCAATCTATTCTTGTCCAATCAGAAGTCGCCATTTCAGAAAGTTCCATCTTTGCTCGGTGTGACCTAAGCGTCGTCGGGCAGGCCTGGATATTCTTCGGGCAGCATGTCCTGAAACAGTTGTTTGCGCATTCTGATCGCATTTTCCAGGGCCCCGGTGGGTGGTAGCCCCATAGCCTCTTCCAAGTGACGCTTGGTCTTCATGATGGACCTGTGGGTGGGGTCGCCTTTCATTTCAAGCGGTAGTAAGGTATACTGTTCATAGATCGCCATGGCTGTTTTCCTGATGCGGGGGCGCATTTGGGTGTACGCCTGTTGTAAATTATCCTCTCTGGCGTCCTCGATCGCTGCAGCGTAAGTATTGATAGCTGCTGTCACAATACGATCCCAGAAGGTAGGTTCTGTCTCACTTTCCACGGACGTAGGCTGACTATCTGAGGTCAAGCTCTCCGTATCACTAGATAGACTCTCAGCAATCTCTGTTTCGGTATCAGTCGATACACCCTCAGCAGTCTCTGTATCAGCATCCGCCTCAACGGACTCCTCAGAGTCTTCAATCCCATGTATATTTTTCTGGTGTCGCATCATATCGTAACGACTGGTGAACGTGCGTTCGCACTCAGAGCAAGTATAAGCCATGTTGACGGTTGAACGTCGACTGTGCGTGTTTTTGGAAATACGTTTGCTTTTATAGACAGTAACGCCCATCAAAGCTTAGCTTAACGCTTCAACGCCCTGTTGAATTAGCTCAGAAGCTCTGATTTCCATGGAATTGACACCAATTCATCGAAATGCAGTGACGCCCGTCAACGCCCGTCGTTACGCCTTAACGCCCGTCTCAACGCCTTAACACACTTTCTAAACGCTTTAACGTCGTTTAATGATGCGTTCGAACAAATGTTTCTGTTGTGCTATTGCTCTGAAAGACGCCGCTTTCCAGTTCATGCACGGGGTTTTCAACATCGACGCTGTTCTTTCAATTTCCATATGGACTGGGTCCTTATCCAACAATTTCATATGGGTCACGAGGTCGACATACCGCTGACGTAAAGCCCGTCATAGTCTGGGTGCCAATCTGTTATGGGCTAAAATTGGGGCTTCCTCTTTCGAATACCCTTTGCGTTGAAACTTGTTTTCTGTGACCCTCAACGTCTTGCCCATCTCGGCGTTCATACTTTCTTTGAACAAATCCTTCCATAGCCTCGAGTTCACATTATGTTCATTCCCTTGTACGGGTTTGAGTTGGTCCTTCACGGTTGGGTGATATTCCAGGACTGATGGTATGAAGGGGCCCCGCTTTGTATGGGGGTGGATTGCTGC
>JAVTVY010025618.1:0-10696 GCA_036873755.1 Hanleya hanleyi
TATTCATATACCCAATTATAGATTTGCAGCATTTCATGATACAATGTATACTCAACTGATGCTTTGAACATATGGACATTTATTTCCCTCATAGAGAATACTTGTATCCTATATTTGAACTGAAGATTTCTGATATCCTATCAGTATTCAGCGGCATGAACGGATGGATACATACAAGCAGTCTCCTGTATTGAAGATGCACCTTATTTGCTGTCACATTTATCAATAATGCAACGCTTTGTGGTGGAACATAGTTAACAGATGGCATTCCACATTTGGTGACATTATGGACGGTTCTATACATAGTCATGCCAGTTAAAATGCATCGGCGCGGATCAGCTTTCGCTCACAACAGTGATATATCAATTTGATAAGTCTGATGTATGTTAAACACATGTTAATAATCGTAGCATCTAACCTGTCTTGTTATAAACTTGTAGCATTTTATGATACAATGTATACTCAGCTGAGGCTTTGATCATATGGACATTTATTCCAACTCATACGGAATACTTGTATACTATATTTGAATGACGATTTCATAAGACTAGCACATTACCCGTGGGATGACTGCGTCACCACTACACCTTTCTAACCCGTATTTCTGAACAGGCGCCATATCTGATACCCTACCACTACCCAGTGGCATGGACGAATGGATACCGACAAGCAGTCTTTTGTATTGGAGATGCACCTTATGTTTTGTATCGTTCATCCATAATGCATAGCCTTGGGGTGGAACATAGCTACACTTTAATACAGGCCCATTACAATGTCGTACTGTGAAGTTAAGGGACAATTGCATTAACAATTTCATTCCACAATCCGTGACATTACGGACGAGCACAACGACGCATGGAGGAGTCCTGTGTCGAGTCCCTTTGATAATCCTCTAAAATTTTGTCTTTGCAGAATCCTTGTGTTCTATACATACAGTCATAACAGTTAATATGCATCGGTGCGGATCGGCTTTCGCTCACAACAATGATATATCAATTTGGTATGTCTAATGCATGTGAAACACATGTTAATAATTGTAGCATCTAATATGTTTTATGAATTTTCAGTATTTTTTTTTACAGACAATGTATACTCAGCTGATGCTTTGATCATATGGACATTTATTCCCCTTCATATATCATACTTGTGTACTACATTTGAACTGACGATTTCATACGACTAGCACCACGACTACCCGTGTGATGATTGTGTCACCACTACACCTTAAGTGCATCACTGCACATCAACAGACAATTGCAATTAACATTTTCATAAACAATGGGATTAAAGTTTCAATTACAGCCTTTAACGGAGATATCAATCAACAATCGCATTCAACAATCGGTAGATTTATTCAATCAGGCCACTACACAGGGCATATGATGAAGAGAATTGTTAAGTAAGAAATCATGGCGATAGATAAGAAGATTCAGATCACGTGGAATAACAATAAGGACTATATTGGTACAAGTTGATATACTCGGGTGATGTAATCTACTTTTAACTACTTAAACTACTAATGAATTTACTTAAACGTCTTAGTATCGTTTGTTTGTGTGACTGAAATAAAAGCATCTTATACACACTTGGTCTTGTACAATAATAAGATGGTATAATTCTTTACGTTTATCCAGAAGAGCTTTGCGTTTGATATAATCATGTGATATTCATCCCCGACTTCCGCCTTGCATATAGTGCATAACCTTTCTTCCTTGGGGATATTCTTCCACCGGCCGGTTTCAATGGGTAAATGGTGATTACTGGTTCTAAATTTCACCATAACTTTAGCTGCTTGTTTAAAGGATAAAATATTCAGATAATGTTCATATCCAAATTTACTTTTGATTGCCGAGAAAAAAAATCCTTTGGAAGAGCTGTTTATTTGGTCTGCCAGATTTGGTAATATACATCTTTTAATTTCTGTTTAATTGCAGTCTTTAACCACCGTGTACTTGAAACCGACTGGTACAGTCATATATAAGAAAATCCCAAATTATCAAACAAAGATTTGATAAACTTAAGCCATTTACTCGATACGGTATCAAATTGTGCAAAAATAAGTAAGCAAATAATAACACTAGTAGCATTGCAATTCCCACTTATTAATTTATTTATTAATTTATTCCGAAATAGATCGATATTGTAATTGGATATTGAACTATTTCTCCATAGACCATATACGTCGAAGTACTAGTCCGCAAACCTAACATTTGTTTTAGAAATTTGATCTGTTTGTTCAATAATCGGAAGGTTTTCATATCCCCAGATTTCACAGGCATATATAAGTACCGGTTTTACAATTACGTCATATAATTTCAAAATGCAATCTGGTGACAAATTTAAACTTTTTGATCTGCGAAGTACACTATAAAAAGCCTTAGAAGCCTGGTGAACATTGTTTTTTATCGAATGTATAAAACGTCCTGTGTTTGTGAAATGAACACCCAGATAATTAAAACACCTAACCACTTCAACTAAGCTCCTTGACAATAAAATGTCATTTTTATACTTTCTTCCAAAAATGATTACTTTGGTTTTCCTAGCATTAATTTTCAACTTCATTTTTCACAATACTCAGCATACACGTCTATTGATTTCTGAAATCCCTTTTTGGTATCTGCGAACAGAACCGTGTCATGCATACAATAGTACAAAGATTTTCACATATGTAACAATATCACTATTGCTAAAGAGAATTTCTAAATGTGAGCCAGTGCAATTGTTCATCTAAATCCGTCAAAAATATAACAAAAAGCAAAGGAGATAAATATTCCCCTTGATTCACGCCAATATTACAGGGGAAAGTTTCGGACAGACTACCATTACTTTTGACACATGATTTAATGTTTTGATACATACTAAATATTACATTAAACACTTTTCTATTAATGCCGAAAGACAAAACTTCTTTCCAAAGCCCACTCCTCCAAACTGTATCAAAAGCTTTTTCTAAATCCATAAAAGCACAGAAAAGTCGTGTTCGTTTAAGTTTCATAATTTGCACTGAACAATTTAGGCTAAATATGTGGTCTATTGTTGAACAGCCTTTTTCTGCATCCTGCCTACGAATCCGATAGTAAATTATTTTGTTCCACGAAGTCTGTAAGGCGTTTATTTGTAACAGCTGTATATAATTTTTCTACACAACTCAACAAAGTTATAGGTCGGTAATTTCCAGGTTCGAGGCGGTTTCCCTTTTTCTTATATACCGGTTTAATTATTCCAACTGACCAACTTTCTGGAATACTCCCCTTATCTAACACTAAATTAAAAAGTCGGAGATATATGGGTTTCATAATGTCAAATGATTTTTTTAATATATTCATTAGCAACATTATCGTTGCCCGGCGCCTTTCCGTTTTTAAGTTGCTTTACAGCTTCGAATATTTCTTTCTCCGTTATGGGCTGATTTATTGAATCATTATTAATATCACGAGCAGTACTACTTTCATCCTGGTTATCCGCGGTCGAATATTTCTTTCTCCGCTATGGGCTGATTTATTGAATCATTATTAATATCACAAGGAGTACTACTTTCATCCTGGTTATCCGCGGTATCTTCACTATTTTCCCCCATATTTAATTTACTGAAATGTTCAAATAGAGACTCTAAAGATAAAATATTGTCAATGGAATTTACATTATCCCACTTTATTATTTCCCAAAATTCTTCGAGGACGAGGATTTCATCTCCTGCAACTGTTTATGAAGACTATTTCGATAAGTTCTGTATTTCTTTCTGAGAATACTTCGGTAATTCTTACTGGACTCATTCAAATATTTTCTAGTATCGTCTGACCGATTCAAATGAAAATTTTCTTCTTGGCATTATACAATTTTCTGCTATTTTTGCATTCTTCATGAAACCATTATTTTTTTGTTATTTTTTGGAGCATTTTTATTATTTCGACCTGCTGATACACCAAAAGTTTGATTCGCTACATTATCAGCAATTTGTGTAAGGAAACCTGATCTATATCTCCACCATTTAGTTCATCAAGTGATACCTAAGGGGTCACGTCCATTTAATCGAGGCACTTTCTCGATGCCTTCGAGATGGATCGAGAAATTTCTCGGTTGAAACCGGGAGGGCAGAACCGGGACCCCTGACGACATCTCCCGGTTTGCTCCCGGTTCCATCTCGATCGAAACGTCCGGTTTTCGAGATGGTGACGAAATTGATCGGTAATCTCGAAGGGGTCCCGGTTTCAATATGTCGGTGTTTTGTTGCCGTTAATTTAGCCTATCTTAACTTCTCGTGCGATTAGAGTGTTAGCTTAAACAGTATTTTATTTCCATAGTGTAAACATGATGGAAATGGGATTGGAGAACAGGCAAATCTTATATAATCCCCTCTCCCCAGAGGGGTGTCATTAGAGTGTGGCGCTGGTAACATATTTTGGGGCGCTCGTCGCCTGCGTATATTGCGGCTAATATACCATTCAGAAAACGGGTTTTTTATGATGTTTTCAATGTTCTTCATCGTTTAATCGATATATCTATGTCCTGATGTTTCGTGAATCCAATTGAACGAAAACTTTCATTTATCTATATATAGATTATGAATATATAATTTAGTGAACTTCGCTCCCATTGATTGTTTATCGGACTAGTATCCGTCGCGGAATAAATGACACACCAACTGGATATGATCTGAATAATAAAGGTATGGAAGCATGCGTAAATTATATGTTCTATAATTTTGTTTAGAGAAAACATGAATCGTTTCAACCGAAAAATTAAGAGCTTGACCGATGTATCACCTCGGTGTGTAATATGATTTATAATTTGTTAGTATTCATTGCAGATTCTACTGTTTTTTTAATTACTGTTTTGTGATATAGTTCAAATAAAGAGATTATATCACCAACATTTATTACTGACATTAGCTGGTCTGGAAGTGGTTAGCGGAAATAGTGGCAATTGGAACTAGAGGTGTTGGCAATTGGAACTAGAGGTGTTGATAATTCACGCCACAGTCGGTCTGTGAAAACCCGTCGACTTGAAACAACAGCGAAGGGAGAGGGGTTAATTTCTTTGAAAGAAAACTGAAACAGCATGCTCTGTTGGCGGGAGCTTGATAATATACTCATGTTCTATTATTTATTGCTGATTCCATGTGTCTAGGAAATTAACCGAATAATGGAAGTGATTACCGCCCAATTGAGAGGGCAATCACGCTTTACCCCCAAGGGTTACATACATTGGATCCGCGACATTTCGGCACGCGACATTTCGGTATGCGACATTTCGGCACGCGACATTTTGGCATGCGACATTTTGGCATGCGACATTTCGGCACAAAGTGAAGGGTGCGACATTTCGGCACGCGACATTTCGGCAACTTTTTTTACAGGCTAAATTATTATTAAATAATAGCTAAATTATTATTAAAATTGCCATATTTCAATATTATATCACCATACTGAGAGTTTTATATCCTCTGGGTGGTTGTTGGCACAAACTCAATGTACGGCCTATTCTGTAAAGCTAACAATTGACAGGTGCAGCATATTTAACCCAAAAGTATATTTAACCTAAAAACTGCAAAGAACTGATATGGGACAACACTAAGGAACTTTTATTTCATTATAAGATATTAATTGTTGTAGCAAACTTTTTGCAAAACAGTTCATATTTAATATGTGTATTACAATGACAATATGTACATGTAGATAATTGATCAAAACTATACATACATGATGTACAAAATATTTCAGTAAAATATTATTCAAACATCCAAGCCGAAGTGATTACAGTAGTACAGAGATTAAAGTAATATTTTACTAGTTCATGCTGACAATTCTGAGTATTGTTCATCTTGGATAACAAGTGATTTATTGTCAAAAGACAATCATTCTTTACTACATTAGTCCATATTCCTTTGTTATAATATCATTTACCAGGCTATAGAGAAAATTGAAAAGAAAGACAATACAGAGGTGTTAATCAGAGGAAATGAAAGTGAAAGGTAAAGAAGCATGTTTTCTTAACCCTTCAGGTGCTATGAAAATGTGTGTAGAATGGGTCACCAGTGCTAAATCAATGACAAAAGTTTACATTGTCTTCTTTGATTTTCACCTCTGTTGAGATAAATTTTCAGCTTTCAAAATGAGGAAATTTGAAATGAATGGCCTCCAAAATAATGTCTATATATAATAACTCCTCACTCATGGACACTTCACACTGTTCAGTATGGAAATACTACGCACCAGTCGTGGTGGGGAAAAGCTCTGCTTCCAAGGGTATATGTATACGAAGCACTTTGTACGGAAAGATCACATAAAGTGGAGATGTGTGCAAAGAACGACAGGCTGCAAAGGTTCGGTAACAACATCATTGCAACCTGGCGCAGTTATGCCTCAAAATGAGCATAATCATATTGGGAATCCGCATCGTGTCGCAGCTACCAAAGCTAGGGAGGAGATGAAACAGAGGGCCAGCCAGAGTCAAGACCATCCCAGCATCATGTATGCAAGGGCACTGACACAGCTGAACGACGATGCCAGAGGACTTCTCGGCAATGAACTAACAGTGAAGCGGTTCGTCCAACGACAGAGAACCAGCAGGTACCCAGATGACCCAGAAAGTTTGGAAGACCTAATCATTGATGGTGAATGGGCAGAAACCTCCAGTCCAACACCTCAGCGATTCATGATTTATGACAACGGCCAGGATTCAGATTCCCGTGTCATCGTCTTTGCATCATTGCCTGCCTTGAACCAGCTTGCTGAGGCAGACACCTGGCTAATGGATGGCTGCTTTTCTATAGCCCCGCACCTCTTCATGCAGCTGTACATCATCCGAGTTCCACTGCGAAATTCAGCTGTCACCACAGTCTATGCACTGCTGCAGAGGAAGACAGAAGAGACATATCGAGAGCTCTTCAAGCTGTCATGGACCAGTGTGCAGCGGCTGACTTGTACCCTGACCCAACTACTGTCCTTTGCGACTTTGAGACGGCTGCCATCAACGCAGTTCGGCATGTTTTGGGCCCACATTTACATGTTCGTGGGTGCTTTTATCACCTTACTCAAAGCACTTGGCGAAAAATTCAAGGTCTTGGCCTTGTGCAAACTTACAAAGACGATGATGAGTTCAAGTTGTTTTGTGGACAGCTTGACGCCTTAGCCCTCCTCCCAATTGATGATGTCGTCGCCGGCCTGAACCTGCTGAAGCAAGACATTCCCGAAGGAGCACAGCCACTTGTCGACTATACTTCGACCAGACCTACGTCACCGGCACTCTCCGCAGAGCCCAGCCTGCCCGCAGAGGTCGAGTTGGAGTCCGGATCCGACGAATTCCGCCATTGTTTGCACCTCAGCTCTGGAATGTTCATGATGCTACGATGAACAACGAGCCACGAACAAATAACCTCTGTGAGGCCTGGAACCAGAGGTTCTTCAGCCTTGTTGGTCACAGCCATCCGTCCGTGTGGAAGCTGATCGAGTCCATACAGCGGGACGAGGCCACCATGTCCACCCGAATCGACGAGGCATCCAGAGGTAATCCACCAGCAAAGCGAGTACGTCGAGTCTATCAAAATCTACGTCGTCTCCGTACTTTGTGCCAGGAACGGGCTACCGGTCAGCGAACGATCGAGGCTTTTCTTCGAGGTGCAGGACGGACCATTCGGTGGAAGCCAGCGATGGATGGCCAGTGAACAAACTGTTCTTGCTCAGCTAAAACAAATTTATAGTATTTTCGGTCTGCAATATATGTGCTGTTAATGCCCACGAGTAATGCTTGTCGTACTGTTTATTTACCCTGTGAATAAAATATACATGTATATATGATATAATTGTCTTTTTGTTTTTTTTAATTACATGTAGAAAACATTATGCCAGTTTACAATGTAGTCTTACGTTGTGCGCTGCAATGTTAATCTCGTCAATTCCAACCCATCCCCCAAAATCCTGGTTAAATTTAAATAATATTCTGGTTTGTATCCAGAGGATAGAGCCCTCAGTATGGTAATATAATAGTGAAATATGGCAATTTTAATAATAATTTAGCTATTATTTAACAATAATTTAGCCTGTAAAAAAAAGTTGCCGAAATGTCGCGTGCCAAAATGTCGTACCGTTCACTTTGTGCCGAAATGTCGCGTGCCGAAATGTCCGTTACCGAAATGTCGTGTGCCAAAATGTCGCATGCCGAAATGTCCTGACACCCATACATTTTACTATAAACGATACCGCGTTTTGTTTGTTCGAAAACTTCTATCGAGCGTTTTTGTCTATATTCTCCGGTTTTTAGTGAATTACCAGACGCTCCTGTGATCTTCGTAGTCTCTTTATTTCTGAATACGAGGAAATCTCTGACGATAAAGATATCCCATTCTGATCCACTCTCAGAGGAACATATATAACTTTATCCTAGACTTGCATAATTTATTTAAATTCGCAGTTCCTGGGCGTATCTTTGATTCAAAAACCTAAAATGACAGGTTCAGAATAACTGAATAATAATAAGCCAGATCATACATTTTCAATTGGCGACGTTTCTTTCTCTCCATTCATAACGTTTAAATTGCGCTGTCTGAGCAAGTATGCGACTATAGATCTCAAGACGGAATAACAAAATAATATTAAATGAATAATGTTCCGTCTAATTCATTTAAATGCATATGTATTCGCTGAGATTAATCTCTCTGCCCCCACGGAGTATATATATACCAAGCATACGTTTTCCGAATGCTTCAAACTTTCATTTTGATGGCATCTCGATTCCACTCTCGAAGCATGTCATGTTATTTCGAGGAGGATCGAGATGGTCTTGCGCTTCGAGGGAAAACCGGGAGCAAACCAGGACAACAATCGATAGAGACGAGATATTTATCGGTTTTACTCGTTTATCGAGAAACCGTCTCGATCGATTCATTTGCCATATTTAAATCAATATTATTGACATAGTTCTCAACACACTCCTCTTCCCACTTCCGAGGTTTGTCTTTCTGATTATTATTTGTATTCCATGTATAACATTGTCGTAATGTATTTCATGAATTTTTAGAGAGAATGATAATGGACTGTGTATATCTGAATAAAGGCCACAGAAAGCATGTACTTCAAAATCATCAATTAATTGAAAACCTGACAAATTATTATTTCTGCATACTTCGATCAATTTCATGCCATACGTATTTTTACATTTATCCTATGTTGCACGACACATAATATCACTTGTCTTTATTGCACCATGTAAGCGTCCTGTCTGGGTCTTGTGCGCTGTCCTTGGTGTTTTGTAGGGTGGATGGAGGGTGTCTGGTTCCATGCTGCTTCAAAGATTTCTTCTTTGAAGTAACAGGAGCAAAACTGGGCTGGGTGGTGCTTAGTTGGTTCGTCGTGATATAACTGAAATATTGTTGAAAGCGACGTTAAATTCTATTTACTCACTCATTTGAACACCCATATCTACTAATTACAAGGGTTCATCAATTATGTATCTTAGTTCATCAGGAAAATCTAATGAATCGACTAAATACTTATCCAAAACAATGAAAACATCCATCGAAGATGTTCTTGCGTTAAAATCTCCAAACAGAAATACATTACTAGAGACTGACAATTTATCTACTATTTCTCGTTCAATTTTAGAAAGACTATGTACAGTGCAGTAGGGTGACCCCTCCGGTGAACAGTAAACCACACCTATATATGCACCGTCTCTTGTACATTACGGACGGACACTGATGAATCCTCTGAAATATGGCCTTTGCAGAATCCTAATTCTAAACATGCAGTTAATATGCATCGGTGCGAATCGGCTTTCGCTCACAACAATCATATATAAATTTGGTAAGTCTAATGCATGTTATACACATGTTAATAATTGTAGCATCTAATATGTCTTATAAACTTGCAGCATTTTATGAGACAGAAAATATATACTCAGCTGAGGCTTTGATCATATGGACATTTATTTCCACTCATACTATACTTGAACTGACGATTTCATAAGACTAGCACAATACCCTTGGGATGATTGTCACCACATGTTTCTAACCCCGATTTCTGACCAAGTACCATTTACCCAGTGACATTTGTTTATATCTGGGGCAACGGTCAATGTCAAAACGAGACTGGATTGGAACTGGCTCCAGTGGGTCGGAACTGACACCTCTCATTAAGAAATGTCATCTTATATTCCCCACAGTTTAGTTCATCCCGAGCTAGGTTAGTTCGTTAAGAAATCCTATAGACAATTGTACTGCGATTTTGATAGTGATTTTACCAACCAAACCCTTTCTATTCGAAACAGATGAAAATTTCATTTTGTTGGGTCGGCACTGGCGCCTCGTCTGTAAGACAATTTCAATGGATGTATATTTTCTGACCTAATACGAGTCGCGCATGCCCACGTCTTTGGGTTGAAATCAAACTCTGAGGCGCAACGTCACAAAGCCATTGATACAACATAGCTCGTTTTGTTACGTGTCGGCTTTGTGACGTTGTCTTGAAGGGCAGGCTACGTCAAATTTCACGTGCCACTATGGTAGCGTAAACATTGGAATCATGTGATAATTCGTATGTGGTGTGTGGCTGACCTAATACGGACTATTTATGGAATGGCAATTGACACAATCGGCTATCAAACCATCTACAATGAGGTTTAATAATGTTAATGATAATGATCTCTGCATCCGCTTAACCCGGGGCTAGGGGCCGTATGAACCCATCTACTTCAAGATCCT
>JAVTVY010025619.1:0-114469 GCA_036873755.1 Hanleya hanleyi
GAATTTGGAAAGATAACAATTGCCACTTCATTCAGAGAAATAACAGAATAATAAATCTTGGTAATTCAGGAATTGTCAGAGAAACATTCACAGAATCCATCGAACTCACCGGAAATGACCTTATATGTCCTACTTGGAAACTCCCTAGGCGAAAGTATAGCTTTTCTTTGTATATACATTACCATGGTGTTGCGTCCAAAGAGGAATTGTTAATTTGACGCAGCTTTGTCTAAATAAGATCCAGACTTGGGTGTTCAGAAAAATGGCTTCAAGTTCTCTAAGGCCAAGATAAATTGTACACACAATAAAAGTATAAACCTCACAAAGGTCCAGTAATTTTCTTAGATGAAACTGAGATCAAGGATAAATTCTTAGCGATCTTGTTTGACCACCGATTAGCGTTTACCCCCATATAAAATGTCTGAAATCTGAATGCACAAAAGCTCTTAATTTGTTGAAGGTGGTTGCCAGCTATATAAGCATGGACACTATAATGAATTATTATAGGGTCTCTGATATAAGTGAGGAGGAGATGGGACAAACACTTATTCACCTATATCGATCACTTGTCCGTTCTAAACATGATTATGGCTCTGTTGTTTACAACGGTGCGTGCATGTCAAACTTGGCCTTGTTGGATCCAATCCTGCACCATGGACTAATTAGACTTTGTCTCGGAACCTTTAGAACATAACCTAAGGAACGTTTTTATGTTGAGTCAGATGAATTTCCTTTGAAACTCCAGAGAGTCAAACTTTTACTGCAATATTTAACAAAATTGCGGTCAAATTGTTCAAACCCCGCATATAACTGAGTTTTTCATCCTCAGCATGTAGATTTATATTCAAAGAAACCGACTCTTATTTCACCCCTAGGAATTCTTATTAAACCACACACTGTTGCAGCCGGTATTAGTCTTGATAAGATTTTATCCATCAAAACTTTGATCATTTCCCCCTTGGCAGTTAATAAAACCACAAGTAGATTCTACACTGGCGAAATTTAAAAGGCTGACGCAAACCAACTTGTGTATCAGCAGGAGTTTGGCCTACTGAAAGAGAAGTCGATTTGTTGTATAAATTTTGATGTGTGTTTAGGCTTTAGTGTGTTAAGTTGATAACTTTTGGATTGTTGAGTTGTTGACTTGTTTTGTTGGCATAATTAGACAAGAATTTTGTTTGATCGTCGCTATATAGCTGAAATATTGCTGAACGCGACGTTAAATCGTAATTCTCTCTCTCTCTCGCTCTCTCTCTCTGTAATATACTGACTTTTACATATATTCAAATACCTGTGTGTTATCTACATTCACATAAATGTTCATACGTATGTGAAAATATTCTAAATCCCATTGTTCGTACTCTTTGAACGCAAGCGGTCAGCAATGTTTAATGCTACCTGCAAGATATCGGCAAGTATTTCTCGTCAATCCGTTTTCTAGCCAGTATTCTTTTTCCAAATGATTTTCGAATTCGTTTGTAGAATATTTTGTATTCATGGTATACGTTGATTATTTTACTTCATAGGTACACTATACAGATTATTTACCATATAATGTGCATACGACCCTAGCCCAGCGTTTAGCAGAAAACGTGTAATTAAACGCAAAACTACAAGGGTGATCGAAAAAGACACCGGCGTACTGACAAGAAGTCATTTGACTCCACAGGCAAATACACTGACTGCATATTTCTAAAAGCATCACAAGAACCAAAAGTGATCCATATGATGATATCATTGAGATATCATTGAAAACTGTTGACCGCTTCTCTCTTTTTAGAAAACCATCTTGTGTTTTTATTATTTTATTTCATACACATTTAAAATTGGTGTTGTCATACGAAATAGGTATTTCGATTATTGACGCGTAATTATTTTATGGATGACAGGTGAATATTGACGCCTGCGATTTTCCAGATCCTGGGATTTCAATTGACATTACAAAATATTATTGCATAAATTGGCCCGATATGGCTACACTATCAAGCGCCTACACCGGGGAACCGGTTTCTGTGCTATCTCCTTTCTTTTGCTGTTTTTTTTTAATAACACCGTTCAACCAATAGTTATACACGGTTGCCTAGCTCGTATGTCTGGTGCGAAGAACAAACTTGCATGATGGAAGATGTAACCTTTCTGACCGAACAACTTCTGAAATAGTTATTTACTCATAGACATGCATCGATGTTATCTACATGACTATTGGCCTGGGATCCGACTTACAGTAACCAACCGTTGTCCACGAAAGGAATTATAAATCAAGAATCGAATATTAATAATCATTAACGATTTACGTTCGCTAATTAGTAACACTAGTTCCAAACAGGCATAAAATGAAAAAAAAAAAAAAAAAAAAAAAATTCTTGCAAGATGGAAACAATCTAATTTTCATCAATGATGGCAGGCAGCAAGATATCGTGATGTTCTGCTCGTGAATTTCTCATCACCGTCATGTGTTCTTTAATTCAAATGAATTTCCGAGTAACTGTATCTTAGTCACGCTTTGAGTAATATGAAGTTGTGTAATTTAAAAGGGAAGCATTTGATGTATTTTCCCCAAGGCCATTTAAAAATACAGTTTGATGTACGGCTCGGTTGTTTCACAAGTTTTTCCAATAATGTTCTATGGCGTTGACTAACGTTGTTACAATTTACCCCAATATCTTACCGATTGTGCAGAATATATTGCACAGTATTGTATATTACAAAAAGATTTGATTGCAAATGTGTCTGCTAAACAAATAAACATGTGGTATTTATGATGATTAGAAGAGAAGGAACTAAGACATCGACTGAAATGAGAAACGAAAAGCGTTGATCAATGATCAAAGGATCAAATACCAGAACATTTCCTGATTGACGGATCAATAAAGACATTTGACTCCGATGTCTAAATGTCGTTCAATTCACTGTAGATCAATCCAAGTTGTGGGTAATATTATTTATGTACTGGTCAGTGAAAACAGAAATATATATGAAAGACACAAAAGCTATTATTTAATATTTATTGTTTTTATTTCGCTCATGATTTGAAGGGCATGCTGCTATTTTTTAAATATTTGTTAGAGGCAGATTATACAGGTTTTATCGTTCGGTCTGGCTTCCACGCTAAACTGATTTTTTTTTCATTCAGTCTTGAGTTATATAAGTATATAAAGTTCATATTAAAATGTCGTGAATATATTAACACAATTCTGCAACGAACGAAGGAATATATTGATCGAATGAAGAATTGAAATAATAATAAGCCGATTCGGTTAATGCACTCAAAAACTCTTACACTGGTTGTATATCCCCGGCCGTCATTTAAAAATACACCTTCGGCATATGTATATAGTTGGCATTTCAGAGTTTTGATGTACGGCTCGGTTGTTATACACAAAGATGGACCTACGGCTAATTACGGGACGCTAGGTTTGCTCGCAATTTCGGCTGTATGCTACTTTTTTTAACCGCTGTAAGCTAATTTCTCGGTCTTGTTTTACGGAAAATTTATCGATGTTACAGTGTAAGTTGACAGACATGGGGCAGGTGAACTAAGTCTCTTCGGCCGGCTGGAGAAGTCGTATCCGGGGGGCACGTAGGCAGGATGCAGTCGGGTTAAACGTCATTAGGCTGGGGTGTCATACAATGACTATATGCCCAAAGATTAATGGCAGTTATTTACCACAATGATTTTACTTTCAGGTAAGGATTTATCGGATTAAGGGGCAGAAAACCACACAAGTTGAATGAGGAGCGAAGTGGGAGTGTGCTAGTATGCTCGGCTGATACACCCGCCTCCAGCGCTATGCTTTTGAAATAGTCGCCGACGTTAGCCTGCGCTAAATCAGCCGACACATGGCTTTTCCAGCAAAAAGACGGAGTAATATATTATACCTTTAAGCAGTTGTTTTGTGTTCTTCAATAAAAGTCTGCATGAGCGATGACTGAAATTAAAGAAAGTTACAAGGATTGTACCGAGGTGCGAACTCATTAAATAGTTTGAAAAAAGGTCATTCGTCAAACGAGTCTGCTATATTCAATGATACAGTTGCTCATTAAAAAAATCTCATAAAATTCTGTATTTCCTGAAGCCAATGTAAAAAGAAGGAAAGAATCATTGGAGGTACAGGGAGTGTGTGACGAAGGATAGAAGTATTATATATATATATACTTGCGTAAATCCGCCCTACGGATGGAGTGTGTACAAATGTGGACATATGGTATGCGGAATATAGGCATATGTTGGAGGTTTTTTTTGTCCACTTACTATATCCGCTTTCCTTTTCCCATATGATTTTTCTAATGTTATACTTGTAAAATCTCAATGATCGGTGAAGTACTGTAACACTCGGAATAGTTGAAATGCCAGCAATTGGCTTCAATAAATCGCTTATACTACATTAACATATTTCACAGAATCCCGCCCTCGTCTCGTAGCTACTACCCCGAAGCCGCTCTCCGTCACTTCGCTATCCTCTGAACTAATTTAATACGCCTTTCAAGATGAAATCATGTTGTGCTATATTATTATTTTTATTCTATACACATTTGGAATTGGTGATAACTCTCATACGAAATAGGTCCTTCGATTATTGGAGAGGAAATTTGTTATGGACGACGGCTGAATAGTGAATGTCGGATCTGACGCTTGCTATGCTATTGTTCATTTTATGTTTCCGTCCCACAGTGGCCATAGAATGCCCTTATCATTTTTTCTTGGGCTTGGGTCAATCGCTCCAACCCCATAGCTATACTCTCTAAGTGTCACGGCCTTCCGGCTAAAATATTAGCCACAAAACTAGGGCCTTCACCATGTCGATTTCAGGCACTATAGATAAGTGTCAAAATCGCATGTTAAAAGATAGGAGAAAACCTCAAATCCAAAGTGTAGGTAGACGGAAAATCAAGTGTAAATTTGAGTTTTTGAATCAGATAAGTGAAACTGTAGCTGTTGGTGACTTCCAGTAAAGAAAAGGCAACGAAACCTTAATGCTGTTATATGAATTAGGTCTTCGTGAAAAATCTGTTATGGACTCGATGTGATTCAATTTTGCGCGCCCAACCGTGATTTGCCTCGCTAAACCAGAACAACACGGATATGGTCCACTGCCGTCCGCTTTTAAATACAACTTCAACTGTACATAAAGAACGTCATGGGCAATACATCTACATTTGCGGCCCACTGAAACTTTTTTGATGAAAATAGACGAAATTTTATCCTTTAGTCAAAATATTCAGAATATTGTAATCCTTCTAGTAATGCTCATGTTAATATAACTTGATTTCCGTATTGCCACATGAACAGGTACAATAAAAGCGTACCTGCGATACAACACATATCACGAATCGTTAGATTCTTGGTATGTGCTTTAGAATAGGTTAACCGGAAGACTATACTGTGAAGTCATGTGACTCTGTCAGTATGTCGGCACCTCTTCCCACTTCCATTATATGTGTTGCAATTCCACAGTTTAGAGGATTTGTGACTGAACCAGCCGGGTGTAGCCATCTTGCTCTAAGGACTTGGGCTACATCCTGTCCTTTGTGAATAAGAACTGCACCCTGATAAAGGACGGATGAAATACTAGATATTGGAATTGATCCAGACACCTAACGCTCCAACTATAAGTTTTCAAATCCAAAATAAAGGACAAGTTCCAGTCAAATTTCCTAAACTTTGGTGACACACATCACATGATGATAGCAAACTACGAACGTAACGTGCAAGATCGCCATACCTGTGTCTAATTCAGCATCACCCAGGTCTACGGACCGTATGAACCCATGTGCATCAAGATCGTCATGGTGTTCATATGAACAGTCACAACCAAAGCGTGCCTGAGATACAGTTCTCTGGATAATGAATTTACGACGAAACTCATATGGATTAAGTGATATGGGTATTTTAGGATAGTCGTGATGTTTTCTCGTTATCATTGAGAATTACTGACCGCTTCTCTCTTGCTGGAAAGTAGCCTGTATTTACGTATACTATGTTGTTTTTTTTCAATTTGATGCTAATGCTGTGAATTGAGTCATTCAAGTATTGATGTGCAAATTCTTTTATGGACTCAAAGTGGTTCAATTTTGCGCGCCCAACCGTGATTTGCCTTGCTAAACTAGAACAACACGGATATAGTCCACTGCCGTCCGCTTTTAAAGGAGTACTTACTTTATTTTATATAGGTTCCTATTACAAAGGTTAGATTCTTAAATAAATTTAATTTACTATTTTGCTGTCGTTGATGGTGATAACCTATTATTTTTATTACAATTTGTGAAGCCATGTTTCCGCTTTGAGGTCGACGTGGGCGCCGCCATGTTGCCTGTGGGATGACGTGACTGATGACGTCAGCATTCAGGACAACGTCCCGGCTAACGCTTGCCCAGGGGCGTTCCAACTACGAACATTTGAATTACTCTGTGTCCGAGTTTTAATTCGAGGAAAAAACTGGCGCGGCAAATCTCGCGGGTGTAATTCACAAAAGGAGAGTGACTTAGGTTATCTCCACCAACTGAATAATTTCTTCCCTAAGTTTTTCAACTGGAATTTGCTCGATTAAATTTGGACAAAATTTGAAGCTAAGCGAGAAGACTAAAAGAGCGTCCTCTGCAATTGTCCAGTGATTTCAGTTGAACGATGATGCTTCTAAGTTCGTAATCATTTTCATGATTACACTTGAATTACTAAAATCAACTAGAACGTCAGTGGATTTACTGGGTTCCTTCTTGTACGAATTATCGGCATTACCAACACGATCAACCTTAAATCTCCATGACGTTATGACGTTTTTAGATGAGTATACACTCACTTCCGCTCATCTAAAAACGTCACACAGTGGTGCAATGGCGGCGCCCAGTGCACGCCGTGGCGAGCAACAAAATATTCAATATTTCTTTTATTTCGCATTCTGTCAACATAAGTTTTATATAATAAGGTCTGGAATGCGATTGCCGATAAATATAGTCACACTCAAAAATAAGGTAAGTACTCCTATTTGCGACACACCGAAGTCGTTTTGATGAAAACAGACAAAATCTTATCCATTAGTCAAAATATTTGGAATATTGTAATCATTCTGTGGATGTTCATGTTGATATAACTTGATTTCCATATCGCTGTTTCCACAGTTTAGTGGATTTGTGACTGAACTAGCCGAATGTAAACATTTTGCTCTAAGGATTTGAGCCCTATCATATCTTTTGTGACGGTATGAATAAGAACTGCACCCTGATAAAGGACGGAAGAAATACTAGATATTAGAATTGATCCAAAGACACCTAAAGCTCCAACTATAAGTTTTCAAATCCAATATAAAGGACAAGTTCATCGTTTCTAAAATAAGCATTAAGCTTTTTCTATATCAGTTGTGTAATGCGTTTTCTTGGCCATATCTGAAAAATAAATTCAAACAATCAATTCGTGACATAGTTGCACTATTAATTTTCAGAGAATTGGATAAATGTGTCGCTTTTTTATTAGTTCACGAGAGATTTCACGCCTCATGGAAGGTTCTATTAACATTATGAAACATTATCATGCGGCGCGTGGTGTCAAGCATAATTGAGCAATGCTTGGTGATGCGAATTTCTTCTGTAGAACGTCACATGATTAAAATAGAGAAGATATGACAGAAAATAAATGGTCAAGTTTAGTTTTCCAGATTTCCTACACTGATTGTCAAATGTACATGGCGACAATACATATGCCATACAAATTCTGCAGACCATCCTCTCGTCTTTGACATTGAACAAAGACACAATTACTCAACCAAATGTTTTAAATACAAGCGACTAGTCCGGCATTCAATATTCAATCGTCGTCCATTAAAGAATTTCCGCGTCCATACTCCAAAGACTGAGTTCATATAACAGTATTAGCACAAAATTTAAAAAAAAATCTATCATAGTATACATAAACACAGTCTAGTTTCCTCCAGACTTAATTCATATAACATTATTAGCACTAAATTAAAAAAACCAAACAATCATAGTATACATAAAAACATAGGCTAGTTTTCTGCAAGAGAGAAGCGGTCAACTGTTTTGAAAGATGCCAGCAAGATATCATGATGTCTCAAAAATATCCAGTTCGTATCGCTGATCAGTATTCTTAATCCAGTCCGAAAGTCAAAAAGTTAAATTTTGTGCTCAAGTACTGTATCACTCATCTGTATGTAATCACAAGGTGGCATGCATGCACGTTCTTACTGCTAATAGGGTTTACCTTGATCGTTGTCCGTTATTCATTGAATTTGCTCTATTCAAATCCCTGTTAATTTGAGGGCTGACAGGGAGGCTTGCAGGATTCTCATGATAGATACCGGAAACAAGTCTTCGTCTTGGTCAAAGATGACATTCTGAACTTGGAGCGAGATGCAAGAGGTGGGAACAATTGACGACGTCTGGCAACTAAAAAGCAACCATATGACTCTACAGGAAAGCATCTCACGGCACCTAAAATTCAGTCCCAAGAATACGGTGGATTCTCGGACTCAGCCTTAGTATCTCAGCCGCGTTTTTATTGCAGATGTTCATGTGAAGACTATGGAGTATATACACGGCCCCTAGCACCGGCTTAAGCGGAATTCGATACGCTAGCTCGGAAGCTGTGATGACATGTCAGCTTAAACAACCCATGTGATGTTACAATACTCATTATACTATGATATTTATCGCTGTTATCGTCTGTTTTTAGCATTGTATTCACACTAAAATGACAGTTCCTCTTCGAACTATTGGCGCAATTTCATGTCTTTTACCTACGACGGCCTATAGTCTGCGGTAGTATATACCAAAACAACACAATGTGGCGATTGCCAGTCCAAGGTGTCATTTTTTTCTTTGAGCGGTTTACCCGATGAAACGTATTTTTCATTGTACAGGCGTCGTGACATTTATAACCTGTTATCGTATGCATACTCGCTTAAAACGGTTTTAGTTCCATTCATGTGGTTGATAACATCTTCAAGTTGAAAATCGACCATGACCTGTTTCAAAATTATTTCCATTTCTCAAAACCTGTGTGCTATTATAATTATATTTGATCTAATCAAATTGAGTTTAGAGTAATAAGAGCATTGGTTTGTTTGTTTCGAATCCAAAAATAATATAAAACGCCCATGGCTATTTTCTAAAGATTATCTATGAATGAAATATAATTTATTTTCTCGAGATATTCTTGTAGTATCTCTAAATGAATGAAATATATCGTGACGTTCTAGTTTAACAAAATGTTAATTCACAATGACTTTTGTACCGATTATATTCATTATTAAGGACTTCATTCTTTATCTTCAACCGGATGTGGACTTGCTTAAGAAAATGCGCATAATTATTTTCTATCTGTCATCTAATTGTTAAATATTCGCTGATTGCTCTGAAATGTATGCAGAGTTCCTATCTATTACAAATGTGTGAACTCGTATAGAAAAAGGCGAGGCGTGTCAAACAAAATATAATACGAATATCTTTCTTTTTACCTTAATTGCTTTCATAATCTACAGATATACCTTTGTTTCGAATGCTGTCAGTTTCTAACAACGGCTCATTCCATTAAGAAGTCTAATGATACCTGATTACATCAAGAATACCACTCTTATCGCATGCAGAAAATGTGCCAGACTAATTTTTCTCCGTTTCCAGGGACACTCAGTTGCTAAATTATCATTAACATTGTCAAATTCCTGCATAAGTTATGTTTCTTCTCTACTCATTCACGAGGAGATGTAATAAATACGAGTCGTCTCTGAATGCCATTCATTGTGAACATAATAGCATAATAGCAAGCGTCAGGTCCGACCTTCAATATTCAGGCTAACCATGGTCAAAGCGTAGAGTTACATGTAAGTCAGTTTGCCAACGTTCTTTGGCTGCGTACTAATTGCCTTGAAATTTGGAGAAAATATTATCCAATTCCAAAATTCTTTCACATCTGTCCTCTTTAAAGTTAACATTTTCAATATCCCTATTTTGGTAAATGCCAAAAAACAGTAGGCGAAATGAACTTGCACCGACGAAGGTAAACAATGCGAAACTCTGTTTCTACAGCTTAGTGGATTTGTGAATGAACCAGCCGAATGTAACCGTCTTGCTCTAAGGATTTGGGCTCTATCCTATCCTTTGTGAAGATGTGAGTAAGAACTGCATCCTGATAAAGGACGGAAGAAATACTAGATATTGAAATGGATCCAAAGTCACCTAACGCTCCAACTATAACTTTTCAAATACAATGTAAAAGTCCATCGTTTTTCTAAAATAAGCATTAAGCTTTTTCCATATCAGTTGTGTAATGTGTTTTCTTGGCTATGTCTGAAAAATAAATTCAAACAATCAATTTGTGACATAGTTGCACTTTTAATTGTTGTTCAGAGAATTGGATAGCGAATGAACTTGCACCGACGAAGGTAAACAATGCGAAACTCTAAATATATCAGTATCCCTAGTAACCGTGAACCGTTTGACATAATAACCATATCGCCGAAGTCGTCGTTGAACAAAAGTCGCCAGAAGTCCCCAAAAGGCACACAGTCAATTGCGTTCGAATCAGCAAAGAATAGAAATCTATAAATTATAGTATATCTTCGAAGATATACTACAATTTACCTATCTGATTCACTGCGTTACATACCAGATTTCTATCAAAGAAAAAATCGTTGAAATGCAATCTGTAGAAAAACACTGGGAGAAATCAGCGTGTGATTGTTTCTTCATCTTGGTGTTGATATTTACCTTCATTGACGCGGAAATTCTTCTATGTTGAAGGTCGCATCTGACGCTTGCTTTTATGTCCACATGCTGTGAATGGAATGTCATTCCGACAACGACTCGTATTTATTACATCTCTTCGTCAATTTTTTCCCAATTATAAGCACGCATCGATATTGAAAACATCGCACCTCATTCCTGCAGCCATTTGACTTTCTATGTATATTTAAAACATGCAAAACGATGACTTTAATTCTTGGAAGGGAAACCAATATGCCTCCGATACGATTCATTCACACAAAGATAAAACAGGGGAATCCTCACAGCCCAACAGGCGAGGGTCCAGGGGCCACCTACATGACCTAGGCCCCGGAAGCTCCAAAGTCCCAGATTTCCAGAGATGCGTCCTAAGCGTTTCCCCGGAAATAAATTCGAACATAATGTATGCAGATTTATGATTCTTTTTTCACGTTTGTTTCGCATTTATGAGCACGAAAAATCTTTCAGGACTGAATCCATTTGACTTTCTAGTAATATTTAATAGATAAGAAAACGATGACCTTTACGTCATGAAACATTAGAACCAATATGATACCGATTCATACAAAGCTAAAATAAGCGATCCTCACAACCTGACATGCGAGGGTCCCGAGGCCGCCTAGGCCCCGGAAGCTCCGGGTCTCAGGTTGCCGGAGATGCGTATTATGCGTTTTCCCGGAAATAAATCTGAACACAATGTATATAGATTTATGGTTCACCGTTCTATTTTCACATTTGTTTCTCATAAACACGCATCGATATTGAAGAATATGCCTGACTCTGTTTGACTTCCTGGTTTAACACAAACAAAACAGGCCTATAACACACCACTACACGTCTGGCACTCTATCGGTAATTTTTATGTGGGGATATGATCAGTTAGTAGTGCGAAAAGTGGGGGGGGGGCCAAAAATATTCGGGCCCCCCCTAAATCAAAAGTGGGGGGGCCGGGCCCCCCTGCTACCCGGTTCCGACGCCGCTGCAACTTTTACAACTTTTGGCAAAGAATTTTTCTATCAAAGAAAAGAATCTTTGAAATGCAACCTGTAGAAAAATGTTGCCTAGATAAAGGCAGAAATCGTCAGATGTAAAATTGGCAACCTGTAATCTCTGACATCGATTTTGATTTTCCATTGCGGGTTGCCTTCCAACTCTGCCAAAGTTGCATTCGTCTCTCTTGCCATTCATCCAGAGTTTAGAGTACGCATTCGTCCGAAAAGAAAATTAATATCGTTTGATGCATATATTCCAAACCAAGCATCAGGTCCGATATTCAGTATTCCTCACTTGAACTCGTCCCAGAATTCGGCTTATTAACCTAATAAAAAAATCAGTGATATTTAATTATTTATTATATTACTTAAGGTTCGATATCTATAAAATCGCGTGATAACCGCATTTGAGCGTCGAAATCCTTCGCTTGGGTGCAAGAAGTTAGACCGAAACACATTGTAATAAATTTCAACAAAGGGGATAATTACTGTAATTGATTTTAGTTCTGTGCTTCTGTTTTGACGATCTCATGGAAACAATTAAAAAAAATTGTTAGTGTTTTTAGTAGCAGTGTTATTGAGAACAATTGTATTTTGTTGTTGTTTATAGTATCGGTCTGGTCGCTTGCTATCAGGAAGAGCAACGTTGCGCAAATTCGCTCTTTACAGGGCTATTGAAGGAATTTAGCCAGTGAGACCTGATTGACCCAGACTGGTGATCTAATTTGAAGGAATTTTAGTGATTCTAACTTCAATAATTGAAATAATAAGTGAAAAAAAAAGAACCTTGCAATATTTATTGGGACTCAGATCGATGCAAATGGTGGTCCTTGTGTGAGGCATGGACTTATTCATGCACATGCATGACGGTTAGATTATTTCAATATTTCAATATTTCTCATGCAATTTTGAACTTAACATACAATCTGACCATGAAGCAGATAGTGTATGGACATTTATTAACACGTACTATGTGGGTATTTACATATAGCCCAGCAAATTTCCGGCATGCTCATCCAAAACAAAACTGTGTGTATTGAGAAAGTGTAGTCTGTAGCCCAAATTTAAAGTCGGATGCAGGGTAAACAATTCGACCCCCAAACTGTTTCAGTGCCGATACTTCAGGTTCTGTGTTTGTACATGTATCTCTTAATAATAGGATTGATTAACAAAAAATAGATATATATTGAACCGTCAATTTTTTAACCTTTGATTGTACTCAGTTTTTATCCTCTAAATCCGGAACACCACATAAACTCAGCCCCATTGATGAGTATTCCATTGACAAGCAACTGCCTTGCCTGTTCATGGGCCATTCCAATCAAAAATCCCGCCCACTATGGATGGTCTGGCTACAACTCCTCCTCCCCACGTTCCCCAATGTAAATACTGTAACCATTATACAATATCTACACCTGAGGATGAAGCGAATATTGTACTTATTGTTATATCGTGCAATGCCAGATTTGCTTTGATGCTGAATCCTGATTATATTCCCGCACTAGGGATCGACATGACATCCTTTAAACGATTACTGTTCTGTGCTTATCGTTTGCATTCTCAACTGGGGAACTACATGGATCTACATAATACTTTATTTGCTGTTCTCTGAATTTCCAATACGCATGTTCTTGTTAAGATGAAGTTTCAAAGTAATAAGAACTCTTCTGCGTGGGAAGATAGTTTTAGTCGATAGACAAGGTTTTTGGTTGGGCCAGAATGACAGTGGATTTAAAAAATTAATGATCCAGATCCTGTATTTCAGGTTCTCCATTCTGTGTCAGAAATATATTGGATTTGCACCAGTGTGCATTTCTCTTTATTTATGTACTATTGTAGTTATTAGTTTTTTAATTAGGGGAGAGTTAACATCGTTTCCTACGTTAAAATTGACAGTCTGACGCTACCGTGGGTCAGGTGATACGATTATTTGTGACTTCATTTATGGAGAGTTCCACTGTTTTCACCATCTTAAAACATGATAGATTGTTGTTCCTATATAAAACTCCATATATCTAGTTTTGAAGTTTATATAAAGTTTCTCAAATTTCGCGATACATACCGCCTGCTGATAGCAAAATGCTAATGTAACGTGCAAAATCTATGGCGTAACGTTTCGTAACTTTTGTCTAATTCCGCTCAACCTGGGGCTAGGGGCCATATGAGTCCATGTATTTCAAGATCCTCATGGTGTTCATTTGAAGAGTCAAAATCAGGCCGTGACTGAGATACATCCTGCACTAGATGACGAATTTAAGGAAAATCATATGGATTAATAATACTGATAAGCGATACGGATTTGAAGGCTTCTGCCTTATTGGAAACTAGACTAGTTTTAAGTATACTACGATTCATGTTTTAATTTGGCGCTAATGCTGCTATATGAATTTGGATTATGGATGCGGAAATTCTTTAATGGACGACAGGGGAATACTGAATGGCGAACTAGACGCTTGTATTCAAAAGCTTATATATTCAGAATTACAGAAAAATAATTTTGGTTATGTGAATCGAATGAAATGATTCATTGCTGTTAAACAATATTTCTCACAAAGTATTCAAATTATTTTTCTCACTTCAAAGATATTTTTTGGATAAAAGACGACTCCTGCAAAACATCTGTGGCTCGGTTTCTTAAATTTTGTATAACATTTCTAAAATCGAATTCAAAAAATGTACATGAACAAAATTGTTATAATTTGCAAGTTATATAATTTTCTATAAGTTCTATAACAACATAGTTGAAAAAAGATTTTATTATGCCATCTATAGAACATGCATGCCACATTTCAGTTGTCCAGACTGAATATTTTCCGAGAAATTAACTTTTCGAATCCTACCTCGGTTTCGAGCTTATGCTAGAGTTAGTTTCACTATCTATAAAATAACACTATTTTTAGATTCTAAATCTGGAAACCACAATGGGTGACAGCAGTTTTGGGAATGCCGGACTTGACGCTGTATAATTTATTCCAGTGATCATTTGAGTAGCTTCGCCGATCATGGTCTTGGGGTATTTTGGCGTCGAGAGACTGTATCGTATAAGATTTCGAGTTCCAACGAAAAACCGATATGGCCGTGGTCGCAACCATTAACGAAATTTCTTTTTATGTGTTATGATTAGAGATACGGATTGTGGGCAGTAGGTTAAATATCAAGGTCAAGATTAGTATGGCCTAAATATTATTATCTTATTTATTTATTTATTTATTTATAAATTATTTATAATTATTGAAAATCGCAATTTATTATATGAGGAGAGGACGATGAGTCGCAAAACAAAATTTAGATCAAAGTGGCCAAGATCACTTTGGTGCCGCATGCAGGAAATTATTGAAAACATTGTTTGACCTAAGGATTTGGGATGTGACCTTGCGCTTATGGCAAACAAAAAATCTATTGTAATAGAAAGCTCAAATGTCAAGACCACTGTAGATATAACATTTAGGCAACCATTGAAAATTACATTTTTGTGAGTGGATGCATTAGTGAGAAGCGATTCTTCGTGCCAAGATTGAGGGCAAAGATCAAATGTCAAGGTCACTGACAGTTAGCAACTCACTGAAACACGAATAACCATAGATTTTATTCTATTGGCGTAGTCCATTGTGCCATTTACGCCCTTGTTTTATTTTTGAGCTTTGACCGGTGTGAAAGAAACGGTATACGGTCTCCTATGCTTTACCTAGAGCGGACTCGGCTATCCAAGTGACCCTTTTCATACACTCATATCTGGGGGACCACCATTTCAGTTACACCGGCAGTCTATCTGCAGTGAAACTCTTAATTGTGTTCCCATGCATAGATCCTATCACTAATCCATACAAAATACAGCGGCAGTCTATCTGCAGTGAAACTCTTAATTGTGTTCCCATGCATGGATCCTATCACTAATCCATACAAAATACAGCGAACGTCTCTGCGAATTGAGCATTTAAAGTGGATAAAGTGGAAAGTGGAAAGTGTAGGGTTATCAAGCTTGAATCTCTTCGGATTTCGAGACTATGTTTGGGTACTTTGAGGTTGTTGAATGTTCCTCAGTAAGTTTAGTTTTCTAGTCGAATTTTTTGTATAAAGCACCATACTTTGCTTGTCAAAAGGCCTACTGGTTCACTATTCCGGATATTGTCCCGTTTCGTTAGAAACATCATTCCTGATTGCTTCTGGTTCAATGGGTGAAAATCTCGTGTCGCCACTGTACAACTTAGTCTTTTTGGGGTCCGCAACTTTAGGCTCAGCGTCCTGGTGTTTGGCTTCAAAATGTGTTTCAACAGAATATCTCCTTCAACGTTCACGAAACTGCTAAAAAGAGCCTAAATTTAAGAGCCGTCCGTGAAGCACACTACAGCCCACCGTCAGCATGCAGCAATAACATCATGCACCAATAACATCATATTTAGATTATACAGAGACAATATATGAGATGGCCAGTGGATTTATACTGCGGTTGATGATGTGTTCGAACTTGTTCTTCACAAATCTGATGCAATGGTTTTGTCATGGACAGACGAAATGGATGTTTGATGACAAAAAAGGTACCATGAAACGTTCACACCCAGTCGTGTATCATCCGTACACCAAGACTGTCATCCATATATCGTAACGGAGAAGAGTGTGTTCTCTGAGTGCCGTATCTAGTACCACGGTGCTAAGAACAATGGAGAAGTGTATGATATAACGGTTTATTCACTATAAGGGAGAGAGAGAGAGAGAGAGAATTAAGGTTCAACGTCGCGTTCAGCAATATTTCAGCTATATAGCGACGCTCAAACAAAATTCTAAGTACTCAAGCCAATAACTTAGTAATCCAACACATTAAAACATACCAACATTAAAACTTATGCAACAATCCGATTTCTCTCAAATAACCCAAGACACAGTCCTCCCTCACCCGACTAAGAAGATCTTCCAAAGTAGTGAAACCATTTGGAAGAAAATATTCAAGTTCAACAATGCTCCTCGGACAATCGCGTCGATCAGATAAGAAATGATTTGGATATAGCCTAAGATATCTATTGTGGGGGGTTGGGGTAGTGCACCACGGAAACTTCATCCTATAAATGTGGGGCTACATGGGCTACGGGGGTCTTTTTTTAAAGAATACGACAATATTTCAGGTTAATCGGACAGAAAAATAAAGAGAACCAGACACGGGGCAAACCGATCTAAAAAAAAGTCCTCAGATGTGAAAAGGTTGTCATTGTCACTTCACCAAGAGATATTTGCGCTCCGTTCGCATTGACGTCTCCTGGATTTTTCATAGACGAATGATAGGGCGAAGTAGTTGGAGCATTGCTTTAGTAACAATGTGGATAGATTTCGTTTCAAGGATCATCAAAAGCAGGAATCCTTTGGGAATTCATGTATTGTCCGAAAAATATTCGGAGAATCAATCTAATTCTCGAAACTACTTTTATCTGTCAGTTGAAAAATATTTCCCTTGTACCAAATTGTTTGGTGAAGACAGTATATTTACAAAAAGAAGAAAAAAGAATTTATGCTAGATTGAAGGGTAGAAGCGAATTTGACGACGGCTAAAACTTGGATACAAGCGTCGAATTATACGTTCAGTAGTTAGCCGTATTACATAAAGAATTCCTGCATACATAATCAAGATACCTAATAAGAACGAGAGATGACAGTAATGAACATATGTGAAAGAAACAAGTAGATAACGAAATAAGTGTTGAAAACAGTCGCATGAGCTTCCTACCTTCATATATTGAGTTACACATTGGAGCGATATGCAAAAGGTGGGAAAACTGACGACGTGTGGCGACTAAAAAGCAACCATATGTCTCCACAGGAAAGCTTCTCTCGGTACCTCACATTCAGATTAGATAATATGGTGGATTCTCGGAAATAGCCGTAGTATCTCAGCCGCGCTTTTATTGTAACTGTTCATGTGGAGACTATGAAGTGTCCGCACGGCCCCTAGCACCTAGAGATACAGGACATCCATCAATTGGAGATACTTCAAGATCCGGTAGACATGGGCACAGAATTCCGAGTCCCGGAAAAGCTGAGAAACAATACTATAATCTAATGTTAATGATTACTTGTATGACTGTTGCAACACACAAAGAACAAGACAGCAATTTATATGTCAGTTTTTATGACATTTAATGAAACTCAAGCATTCGATACGTAGCAATAAATATAACATTCGTGGTCCGGCTTCAGTGATATGTAATTGAAATAACAATTCAGATGATTTCTGTCAACAATAGACACGTTTTCGTCAGCCAGTCATACATTGTATATCCTGGTAGACGGCTATATGTGGAAAATTTGAGCTGTTTTTTTTTTCGGGGGTAGGTGGCAGGAAAGAAGCGTCGCCCTCACCCCGTGATTACCTCCCCACCTGCCTGTGGCATATCCCAAATCAATGCTACAAATCCCATCCTCTCAAATAGTCCGATATTCGCTTTTCCAAACGCGCTACAGATGAATCACGAGCATTAAAGAAACAGCACTTTAATATTTGAACTTCGCTGGAAAAAGCCCCAAACCAATCGCCTCTCCAATGCTATCTGATTATGCGTTTGGATGTATATCATAATAGCTTATATATTTTGTTCAGGAATAGAGAATTCGTTTAAGTGAACTAGGAATCAAATCCTTTACCACGTGGATGAAGCCCATTTTGCGGATCAATCTCTCCAGTTGAACGTTTCTGTCACTTGAAGAGATTGGATTATCAGACATTTCAAATGTACCCTTGAAAAGGGCATTTTTGAAACGATGAAAAGCTACGGAGGTTTTTCGTGGCATGTTGCGTAAGAAAGTCAGCAGACGAGATCGACTGGTAAAAACAATGGGGTCAGTTGAAGCAGCGCGATAGAGCTAGCCGGTACTGTGTCGTTTTGTGCTTGCGAATAAAATTGCTAATTTCAATTAAATATACCGTTAAGTATAAATTATGACAAGACAAAAATTACATATTTTCTAATAATTTAGTCAATAAACGTCCTATATTGCCACAGGTAGTGACCAATGGATCGAGTAAATAGGCACTTTCGGAATGTTGGAATGGTTCGAGCACTTTACCTGCTATTAACAACATGTGATATTTTATGACGTGATCCCATATTCCTGAACAGTTATATTGTTCAATTATAAAAGAGAATCCGTGACGTCTAATTCGCCGGAGTTTTACCGAAAGTGAAACTGGCGAACCATACTTATACGGGAACTCATTGGTAAACATAATATTAAGTACTGCTAGGAATCCCCTCCATCATATTTCATTGCAACAAGGTGGAAGCTTCAGGTGTACGCCAATCGACAAATTTTAGTTAAATTTCATGTGATGAATTGAATCGTTGGCAACATATACATCTCTATGTCTGCGTTGAATAGATAAAAATAAGGCAATTTCAGTCTGAATGTACGTTAATGATGTCACAGTCCGAGTCATCATCTGATGTGTCGTTGTGTTCGCCTTCCACAGAACTCATGACGTCATCAAGGTGATGTGACTCATCAATTCTTGTGTGTTCTTTGTCATCGTCGCCATGCTCACTCAACATATCGTCATCATCTTCACCGCCTTGCCGTAAATGAACTTTGCGATGTCTCTCTAGATTACTCTTGTGACTGGTTGCATAATCACACACTGTGCAAGTGAAGTCTTTTTGTCCACTATGTACCGATAGGTGGCGCTTTAGCAGAGCCTTTCTGCAAAAGCGCCGACCACAGAAATGACACGTGTAGCCATTATAGTGGAAGATCATTGCGTGTTCTCTTAAAGAAGCTTTTGTATTGAATAAAATACCACAGCATTCTAACATCTTTGAGCAGGTCTGATGCATAGTCAAAATGTGTCTTTTTAAATTATTTCGCCTATCCGTCAGATAACGACACTGGGGGCAACGGAACACTTTTCGACCGCAGCCGTTTTGTGGCGCGAATCTCAAATCCCAGTGAGGATAGGGCGCCGATGCGATAGGAGACCTCGGTACCATCGTTGACATGATTGCTGGGTGTGGGGTCTGTCTGGCGAGCGTGGACTCGTGCCTTAAAATATTCAGGTCCGACAGTCCCACTCCGCTATGAGCACCAATAAGCTGCGGATGCCAGAGTGCCAGCTCTGGGTGGAACAGGGCCGGATATTGCCGATGGTAGGAGAGGTTGGGTAATTTAGAGGAGAACGGCGTGACTAGATTGATCGGAACTGGAATCTGTACTTCTCCTTGGCTTTGGGGCGAATGGACTTTCTCCCAACATTCTGCATCACATGATTTGGCTGCTCGCAGTTCCTCTGCCGGTGGACGGCGGGGGGATTGCATACATAACGGTGGACACGACAGACTGGTTTGTCCCCTGTGAATATATAAAAATAACATATTTTAAGAACACAATAAATAATAAACGTTCGTGTTTGGATAAATGCATGCTAGGGATATCATATCAATAGGCGCGGCTAGAACTTTTGTCATTTATCTGTGTAATTACAACACATATAAGGGAAGTGGGAAGAGGTGCCGACATACTGACCGAGTCACATGACTTCACAGTATAGTCTTCGGGTTAAACTATTCTAAAGTACATACCAAGTATGTGTTGTAATCTTACCTTGTTCGAAAGAATTTGGCTTCTGACATTCGATTTCTCAAAAGGATGGATTAGGTAGCCCTCCTTTGTAAGAAAAATCTTGTGTTTTTATTATTTGTTATTATTTTTTATTTCATACATGCTTGGAATTGGTATATAACTGTCAAACGAAATAGGTGATTCGAGTTTTGAAGTGGAAATTCTTTTATGGACGACGGCTGAATATTGAATGTAGGATCTGACGCTTGCTATCCAAACGATCTGCAACGCATACATTTACTGCTGTCCCTTTGACGCTTCAATATGGGGGTCGTGGGATTGATTCTTATATGGGACTAACCCTTCCAGCACCAGCAAATGCCAACGCTTTTGTAACAAATTGTTAGCCTAAAAATAATGAAATAATAATATTAGTCCACTTTCTAAACGGCATCTCATATAATTTATCTAATTCATAATTAACTTTTCAGAGTGCACAATAGGGGTCTGTATAGCGTATACAGAGATATAAAATTAAAAGCCCACCGCGATCCCAAGCTGCATTCCTCAACTAAGTTAATATATCGGGTCTCCAATACAATGCCCAGGTGGTTGATTTGTTCGATCAGGGCGAGTGAACAAAAAAGTGAGATAGAGAATTAAACATATAAAACAGCGATGGATTCCCCCGCTAGTATTACACAAAATGGTCGGGATAATTTTTGACTATGCCTGTGTAATACCTGACAGAATGCAACTAGAACTGCTCGTGATTACCTGCCGTGAAATTATAGGGTTAGAGTCATTTACGACCAAAGCAGGATTTAATGGTAGCCACCTGCAGAATGGCATCGTCATTGTCCTTCGATACCCACGCTTAGGTAAACATTGACCAAAGCTGATAGCCTCATGCAAGGAAATTAAATCTTTAGACTCTTAACCTATTGTGAGGAAGCCTTTATTTCTCCCCCGATCAAAAAGACCATATAACACCCGATTATGTAGAGGGAGACGTCTTCTGTTCCCCAACAAATGTGGCAATAAAAATTAGATCCGCGGTTGGAAATGATTTGTAAAGTTATACGTTGTTCTGCTCTAACATGCATCTTCTTAAGGAGGAAGAAAAACCTCATGTAATTAGGAGTGAGGAAATCCTTTTCGGGGGAATTTCAACATGGTCAAATTTCAGTTGATGCGATTAAGTGACAATTAATGTTATACCGGTGATTGACTGAGCACAGTTATGCAACATGCAACAGGATAATTATATGTCCATTTCCCCGAAGTTCTGCATAGATTTACAACAATAAAATTACGTTGAATCTTTTGTGATGTTCCTGTACATAATGTTTCATCATACAACAAATTGAGTCATTTTAGACCCCCTTCTAAGGTAGTTTAATAGTCTGTTTGTGCCGATCCATTACGTTGAAAATTCCAGTTTATTTTTATGTTAGATTGACTTTTTTTCAATACACAGTACGTCCATATTCAATATTCATATTCTAGTTTCCGACAAGAGAGAAGCGGTCAACAGTTTTCAATTACGCCAAAAAGGAAAAAATATCAAATCCGTAACGCTGGTCGTTATTCTTAATCCATATGATATTCGTAGTTTAGCCATCACATAGAGAATGGTGTATCTCAGTCACGCTTTGGTTGCGGATCTTCATATTAATACCATGAGAATATTGAAGTAAATGGGTTCATACGGTCCCTGGACCCCGGTTAAGCGGAATTAGACACAAGTTACGAAACGTAACGCTATAGATATTGCAAACTACGCTCGTATTTTGCGTATTTGTATCGTCGAATTTGAGAAACTTTGAGTGGAGGAGCTTGGTGGTATAGCCCTGTTCTATAAGTTTCTGCAATAACGTCTTGTGGTGTTGATTAAAATCGTCACATTCAATCGTCTCATAAAAGTCACAGATATACTCTATAAAAAACTTGATTGAACTGTTCCACTCAAGTTTGATTGAAATGTATCTGTTCACTCAAACTTGAGTTACTTTTCACTTAACTGGAGTTACTTTTCACTCAATCTGAGTTAAAACCACTCAAGTTCACTCGGGATCGATTTCCACTCTTATGCTCGAGTGAATGTCAGTTAAGTGCATTTAACTCAAGTTGAGTGAAAAGTTGAGTGAAAAGTAACTCAAGTTGAGTGAAAATCTCACACAGGTATTGAGTGGGATCAATTTCCACTCTTACTTGAGTGAAATTTCACCCAACTTTAAGTAAGGGCGATAAACGGATATTAGTCTTGACCGACTAACTGTTGACCGCTTCTCTCTTGCAGGAAACAAGCCTATGTTTATGTATACTATGATTGTCTTTTTGAATTTGGTGCTAATACTGTTATATGGAAAATGGAATAGGTCTTTGGATTATGGACGCGGATATTCTCTAATGGACGACAGCTGGATTATGAATGACGGACTAGACGCTTGTAATTATTTATTATCCAATTTATCTTCATAAATATATCGCGGCAGAAATCGACGACAGACGAATGTAATCATCAGTTCTTCAGTTCTTCCACTTGCGGTCGGACAAGAGAACTCATCTTTGACTCCAGCGTCACCGCATTTCGATTAGCAATTTGTGTGTTTCAGGGTTATTAGCTCTCCGCAGCAAAACCGACAGCAAATCCTCAACTACGAAATTCATTAGTTCCACTTGCTCATTTCTCGTTCAGTAATTACCGGTTTGTATTGTACACAGTCAAATTCGTCCGAAATGTTGTTCAGGGCGAGTTTAATAGATTTTAGAGAAATGTAGCATGTGATCACGTGATCGCTCAGCTTTCATCAAAGGTGGCTGTGCTTCATTGGTTACGGCATGAGTGGCTGTACGTGGGACACTGAACGGACATTAAGATATAATGTAACACGGTACAATATTATGGCTTTATCGCTACACGCTTGCCATATTGTTCATCAACGTAATGCTGTATAAATCTTCCACCGTATAAACCTATCTCTGTTGCGCAAGGCACATTGTTCCATGATAACTTTGAAATGATTCGAATTTACTTCCGCTTTAAAATTTGTAGGCAGTACTGACCTGTGATTAATAGGTGAAAGAATAAAATCTAGGTCATAAACAAATGCGTCAGATTCATCATTCATTGGACAGCTGTTGTTCATTAAGAGTTTCCAAAGGTACATAATCCATGACCGAAAATGACTAATTTTCCCATGGAATGCCATCATTTCCCCGATAATCATTTAAGTATGTGTTTGACTAACTCATATTGGTTTACGACAATTCAACAACGGATTGCTTAACATGTAGGTTGTGATTCAGGACACTAAATTCGTACGCCACCAAAAGCAATCTAGGATTGGGCACAACATAAAATAACGAATCTATAGAAGCCGGCCGATGTTCATTGACAATCTAGAAATGCATCGACTGCGAATTTAGAGGAAGTAACATGCGCTCACGAGATCACGCGATGTGAACACGCCGGTCGAATGGGACGAGAGACAATCAGAGAACCATATATCAGCGACAGCCGCGTCGTGGAGAGTACTTCTCGTGTTCCATAAACATGCAACGTCTCACCGCTGTCTGGCTTCAGGGCGGCGTCGGTGGTCTGCATCAGCACAGCGCAGTCTACTGGAACAGAAGTAACTGTTGCTCGCACGCAATTGTTACCTTCACGTTAGTTCCTAGGGCGGGTGTACTCGTGGAACGGACGTCAACTTTCGAATAGGGGGATATGGACAGCGTGCTGGTGGTGTCATTGTATATTGATTTCACAGCAACATGAGATCCAAAAAGGACTAAAAACGTCAGATCGAAAATTCAGTAAAGTGCTTCGGACCATGAAGAATTTGCCGGTCAATAATCGACAAACCTTATTCTTAGACAGACAGAAAATAAAAGCATGAACACAATCTAAAATGACAGTCAACAGTTTCAAATGTTCAATTATGATATGAGGCCATACGATATTTTTTGCCAACGCTAAATCCTTTGGTTGAATTCAAAGCATTTCGAAAGCTTTATAGGATGTTGCTATGCAGAAGTTATATATCCCATATAAGAGCACTTATTGAAAATTACAATTGATGATGCACGTGATGGGCTGATTGGTTTAAAACGTTTAATGATGTGAACTAGAAACGGGCAGCTGCTTAACGTATACGACATTGGTCGAATTTGACACAGTGAAAAAAAGACCTGTTAGCTTATTAGATCCAGACAAGCCTCGGGGTATATAACATTTTTGTAGCAGTTTTTCTTATCTGCGCTAATTTGCCTCAACCTACCTTGACAAAACGTTTAATCGTCTATTACTAATTTGCCCCTATTCGTCTATTGTGTCTTGTATATGGAATACGATAGTGCTTCAACGCAAGTGTGTCTAATTAATTATATATACGACACATTTACATCTACCGATGTGCTTTTTTAAGGTGAAAAGTGCTTTTCACCTTTAAGTACTGCATAAATGGAATTAAAATATTGTCAGAAGAGATGACGTCGCTGGTACCGTTCGAGAAATAAGATATATTTCTAGGAAATGTAATATATCAATTCATCAATACAACGGTCGGATTCGACATTCGGTAGCCAGTCATCCTTCATACAGAATTACCGTGTCCATCGTCGGATATCACAAGATCAAAAAGTTATAAAATGTCGGAACCGACTCTTGTATTCACACACTTTCTAAATAAATACTCACAAAATTTAAGCTCTTCGCCAAGTATAAGATTGTGTGCTAGTCTTCCTTTTACGATGGAGCTAGAAACAAACTAAAAAGTGTCTCCTATATGAAAAACATGCAGATACTTTTGAAAAATCTATTTGAGGAAATGATGTCTATGATTTATCATCAGCTCTCTGATGTAGACATCTTAGATGAATCGACATAAGAATGAATATGGGGACGCCGAGAACGTTCATAAAAATGAAACGGGCCTTCTCCCTTGTCGACTTCACTACAAAAAAGATGATTACAATTTCAACATCGTAAACTATCCCTTTCTGGACAGTAATATTCCAGTAGGACCTGCATATGGCGTAAATATTAAAATGTTAAATATAACGATTTTAATCAACGTCACACGTCATTATTGCAGAGACTCATAAAACAAGGCTAAACCACCAAGCGCCTCCACTCAAAGTTTCTCAAAGAATGTGTGATGGTTACCCGGGAATAACTCCCTCGGACACTGGCGTGTGTATATCTATTGTCCAGGCTGGGTCAGCTGCCCTTTATGACGTCAAATGCACAGTCGACTCTGTGCTATTTTGGTACGTTCTATTATTAAATGAACAGGTTTCCTCGACAGTAACGTTTTTGTAGGCCAGTCGTACAGAATTATTCGTTTCGGTCGAAATTCCATTTTTACCCCATTTTGAAACAATACAAAAGGATTAGTTATTTCTCAATGTATCATATATTAACTCGCAACCGTCTTTTAGTTGAATAATTTGCGATTATGTGAAATTATTGCTGTTTCAAAAGTAACTTCTTTTAACGAGCTACGTCATTGTAATGCTGCAAATCGAACTTGCCGTAGAATATCTGGTAGTATGACACAACGGGAACTTGACCCCGCCTCGGGCTGGTAACCATCGGCTACGGCTGTAGGCGCTTCGATTGTCTCATCATTCGCAGATTTCAAACCATTGAGGGCATAATACTCCCTCAGTGTTGACTTCAAAGTCACTCCTGCGTTTTACCCACTCTAACTGTGAACCAGATATTTTTCTGGTCTGGTCTGAACGCGTATTCTTGTGACAACACTCACACTTCGACTTGTTGAATGGTACATTACTTTTAAAGTGAGAACTATAATGACTCTTAAATATAACGAAAACAGTTCAGGAAAATACACATGAAAATTCCCTCGTTTTTTATACATGGGAAGTATTACTGACCCATGAAAATAAACCCATTCAGTCACGGTGACTTGGACATGTTATGAGTGTGCTGCAATAAGGGTCGAGTTGTAGCAGTGAATGCAGAAATGTGTATACACAGTTATATCTATATTTTATTAACTAAATATCACTGAAGACTGTTTCATAACATAAATAAATCCAAATGTTAAATATTAGAAAGAAAGAATAAGAAAATAGGAAGAATTTTTTTTCTGATCCAAATGTGAATCGAACTCATAGCTCAACAAACTGGTCACCACACTGTTTTTGAAAGCGAGCAGCCTGACAACTGGACTACGACGACGTCTACTTGAAAAGCATTTTTTACTTGCTCACATAACGTTTCTGGTAGAATGCAAGCGAAGCATTTGCACAATTTTTAATTTTGATGAAATATGACACCTCAAACCAGAATGATATTTCAACCGATTGTAACACTAACCATTGTGATAATAAATACCCACAAATTGTTTTGGTTTGAGGTGTCATATTTTATATATGAAGGGAAATCCCTTCAGAAAATGTCCCTAAAATGTCGAAAGAGCACATTCGACCGTTTTCAAACTTGAATAAATTCAGTTTAGAGCAATTGACAATCACCATTTCGCATGATATGAAACTTCAGCATTTTTACAGCACATAACAATAACTTTCACCCGTTTCACTTTCAAACGAAAATCATGTTCACTACCGTCACGTCCGAGGGAGTTATTCTCGGGTAACCATCACACATTCTTTGGCGATACATATCGCATGCTGATAGCAAAATACGAGCGAAGCGTGCAAGATCTGTGGCTTTACGATTCACAACTTTTGTCTAATTCTGCTTAACGCGGAGCTGGGGGCCGTACCAATCCATTTACTTCAAGATCCCCATGGCGTTCAAATGAACAGGCACAAACCAAGCGTGACGGATATACATCATTCCCCAGATAACGACATTACAGTGATACGGATTTGATATCTTTGGAACATCGTGATGTCTCGCCGGCATCATTGGAAACACTTGACCGCTTCCCTCTTGCAGAAAACTAGCCTATTTTATGTATACTATGATTTGTTTTGTTTGTTTAATTTGAACTAGGTCTTTGGATTATGGATGTACTTCAAGATCCTCATGTTGCTCATATGAACAGTCACAATCAAAGCGTAATTGAGATACATCATTCTCTAGATGACGACTTTACAACGATTATCATATGGATTAAGAGTACTAATCATCGATACGGATTTGATATTTTTGGAACATCATGGTGTCTTGCCGGCATCATTGAAGCCGTTTAACCGCTTCTCTCCTGCAGGAAACTAGCCTATGTTTATGTATACTATGATTGTCTTTTTGAATTTGGTGCTAATGCTGTTATATGGAATAGGTCTTTGGATTATGGACGCGGATATTCTTTAATGAACGACGGCTGAATTATGAATGACGGACCAGACGCTTGTATTCCACAGTTCCTATTATCCTGGACACTGATCAGCCCAGCCAGTACAGCACCCGGTCACCCAACCAAGTATTGGCCGAGCTCAGCCTTGCTTAACTTCGATGATCTGACGAGAACCGGTGTGCCAAACGTGATACGCCGTACTGAATATTGAATGACGGTCGAGACGCTTGCACTTCCACTGAATAGTGCAATATCAGCCATTGAGCCTTAACAGCGATATAGTAAAAACAATTCAGCACATATATACAGTAATATTTTCAAGATAAAAAGCTTCATCAAAATAAAGTTGAAGAGAAGAATAGTTGACAAGGCCACTATATATAGATTAAATTGCTGATAGACAGCGCGTGTTTTACTGAAGCGTTGTGTGAAATGCATCTGATGTAATACTCAACTCATGTAGGAGATAATATCGTATAGCTGTCAATTAAGGATTTCACGAACTCTACCAATTTGCTTGTGCTAATGATATAAACAAAAGAATAATATAGCCCGAGGAAAGGCAAAGAAAAAAAGAAGATTCATACACGTCCTAGCTTCGGGAAAGACATTCATGATATAAAGCTGTCAGTCACATTATGTTAATCACTCCGGGTAGATTGTGGTTACAAGATAAAATCATTAAGACCCGATTCTCCAGTTTTCGTACTAATATACCGGTCTTAATCAAGATCTCTTTCGTACAAAGACATAAATTTCTTCTGCGTCACACCACCATTCCGAATTTTAGTCAGACAGAAATATACGGATAAATGTAAAAGTTTTTAATGTACGTCTTCATTTAATATTCGTCATTATTCGTCATTTATAAAATATTGATACATACACATATCAAGCCAACCAACTCTCGCAGGGATGTGAATGTATATTGATAGGTGTTCACCTGAACAGCTACTACCATCAGCGCGTAGCTGAGATACATATATAGATGGTCGCTCATGCTCATCGGGAACATTTATGTCAGCCTTTGAAGGCATACTGAGCTATATACTTTGGAAAACGACTCACAAACTCATTTAGATAACGAATGATGGTCAGTGATTTGTTTGCCATTACGAAATCGAAACCTAAATTTCGGATCACTGTCTCCCACTAAATCTCGGACTAGATTTGATTTTCATGGCTCTATGTGCTAACATTCGAACTTTGTGAGGTTTTTTTGTTCGACTGTTCATAGGGGCTGTTTTGGAACTAGGGGCTTCCATGACATGGAAAAGGTGAATCCTCATACTAGGATACTCATTTCAATGTGTAATTTCTCTATAAGAATGGATTTTTAAAATGTCATTTCTTTTCAGGAGACGGTCTTTTGAAATGAGTAATTTGCAACATTGTAACAAACTTCCAACAATGTTTCGTTACAATGTTGCACAATTACCAAGCTCCTAAAGTACGTCTGTTAGCCTGTCCGCGTGAAAGTATCTCAGAGAAGAGCAGGCGTATTATGTCCAATTGCGGAAGTTATTTTCGTTTCCAAATGAACAAAAAAGATATTAAGGGATATCAAGCCATTGCGTCTAAATTCTTATCTATGTGAATTCAAAAATTCGAAGAAGAAAGATTGAAGGCTCTCAGTTTAGAAAGATATTGAGACATCTCGAGGATTCCAGGAGTAAATCATTTTTTGGGTTACTACTAGTAATCTTTTATCAGACGTAGTTGTGATAGCGTCGACAGTCGAAGCCCAACGCGTAACAACCTTGTGTCTATACTGCCTTTTATTTGTCTTGGGATATAGTAGAGCTGTATCTTTGCTTTGTTCTACCACATATTGGTGGGTATTGATGTAATAATCGTGTTGATCCACTGATAAGCTTGGCATAATGCAGAAGCAAAGTAACTTCAAATAAACTTAGTAAATTTACTAAGTTTATTCGGAGTTAAGTTGCTTCTTGATATAATAAAATGAATTATGTATAAAAATTCGCGTAAGATATCGCAATGCGCATTGTGTGTTTTTTTAATGTATATACGTATTCGGAGTTAATTTACTTCTTTCTTGATGTAATAAAATAAATTATGTAAGACATCGCAATGCGCATTGTGTGGTATTTTTTTCTTTTTAATGTATATACGTATCCTTAATCTTTAGGGTAAGTTATAGTAAGCCAAACTTCGAATTTTAATCTATCAACTCTTAACGATTGATAAAACAGCTGTTTTGATCAAAGATTACGAGCTTGCAGTCGCAATATATTGTTCACTAAGGGATGAAAACGAATATATAACTCCCAAGACGCGACCCGCTGTCAAATTCATGAGCTAACCATTAGCCACGGAGGGAAACTCTGAAGAAATAGGTTATGACCATATCGCTTGTTTGTTTTGTAGTATCTTACTAACGATATTTCAAAATTGATTTCCTCTTCATCAGTAATACAATAACGATATACTATTCAATGCTGTACGGTTTTGTATAGATCCTCGAGAACTGAACGACGTTACGACTGCTGATCAAAAGTTTTCTGCCGTGTGCGGATTTGGTCAATATATTTAGTATAATATATACAGAGTTTATACAAACGCTATAAATTATACGAAACCGGTCAACGCAAGTCAAGGGAAATTGACAGAATGGAACAGTTGATAATTTTCATTAAGCTTGAAGTATAACTTTACAAAAAGATATTTCTCAAGAAATATTCTGACAGAAAATTAACCAACATGTGCCAGGTGCGACCGTCGTCCTTTCGACGATGAATGACAAGCGTTTGTGATGAAAATAATGACGTTCATTGAGCCAAGGGTTCAATTTCTGAAAACCATTTCCCTTTGCCAGTCAAACTGATTCATTTCAAGCATCAAGAACTTCGTACCAATGAAGCAAAATCCGTATTAATATAGAATTTAAATCCGACTTTAGGAAGGCGACCGTCATCCAAGAAAAATTTTCTTACAATAATCGCAAACTATTTTCCCAATTAGGTAAAAATTAAGAATTGGTGAACACTGTATGTTTGTCGCTCTTTACGAGTTGTCGTGCAACTTTACGAAGGGTTGCTTGAGTAAAATAACTGTCTGTTACAACAATGATGGTTGATGGGCTCAACCAGTCGCCACAGTGCATCTGGTACATTTCTGGCTAATTATGTTCCATCCTTCCCTGAATTACTGCGGAAAAATGTTTACCGTTTCCGAAGTACATCACTTTTGAGCCACAACTAAACTGGTGAATTGTTTCCCAGTAGAAGGATTTTTTGTTTCCAAACTTCAGTACTGGAACAAGTTGTTATATTGAATTGTTAAATAGAATAGAACTCTCTTAAATAATCTGTGAGCTAGGCAGTTGGCCTGCCAGATTCATGTATTTTGCAATTATGTTAATTTTTTGTGTGTTTGTGTTCTCTTGCCTTTCATATGGAACCTGAGTCTGAAATAAAGTCATTATTATTATTATTATTATTATTATACGTCACAGAGGTTATAGCCTTCCACGTCAATCTTCTAACAGCTCGGAGTTATGTATCTTTCCTCAATCCGTGTGATTCATGCCTAATTACGTTAATCACTGGAGGGTTTGAAATAATAACATCAAATTTTAATAATGTATAATTTTTAGCTGATTTATAAAATGTGGGAGAATGCAAACGCTTATACTTAGATCGTTGTAAAATAAATTAATAATGGCGTGAAGTCTGACTTGAACCATCTGCGAAGGTGAATTCGGTACAAAATTGAAGTTGAATTTTATCAATTGCTAAAAAAAAAATACTATTTCATGGAAAACATCCCAGGCATGACAGCTCAAGGACTAGAGAAGAGCTCTAATGTTTATGACAATGTGATTAAGTTCTTCAACACTTAAATTTTTTAGATGAGAATCATTGAGAAGGTCAGGAGTTGAAATCTCTTCAATTTTAATTGCAGGTGAGGCAACTGCGGGGTGCTTTCGGCATCAAAGACAAACGCGCGAGTCAGGAGAATATATAATGGCATCCTTCTTCCGTAATTGCGAAAACGCATGTATAACAAAGTGCCATATTTTGAAGAATAATCTGTCGTTCACGTAATTATGTATGGAATTGATATAAAACCGCCTGATTCAATGATATTGTGATAACCATCATCGGTGCTCAACTTGTGACACTAATTAGTGTTTGTTTGTCTCGGACGTACCCGCGAGAGGTTCGGGGATTTGAGAAAGAGTTAGCTAAAGACCGATCTTGTGCCCTTGGCTCGTCCAAATCCAATTCTTTTATCACAGGAACCGAAGCGTATGTCCTTCTATTAGACAGCGGTTCACAGATAAATACCCCACGGAATAAAATTAGTCGAATCTCTCTCCCTTTCATCTCCATGGTGTGCAATCACTAAGTTGAAACTTGGAAGATGTTTGACACCAACTTCATTCTTATAGTGAGCAAATATTTATTTGCTGGCAAATTATTATGCTTCTTGGTTTTGTTTGTCTACCTAGGTGGCGATTTTGACAGGTGTCCCTGTTATTTCATTGGTTTAAATACCCTCCGGAGATATTATCACATCAAATAACACTTCATTTAATTTGAAGAAGTAAGTGAACCGAAGGTGAGATGACTTTGAATGACATTTCACACGTTCATCATATTAAATATAGGCGGTAATAAAATTAAAAATCTTGTAATTTGTTCCTTTGTTCATTTCGCAAGGTTACAACTGTGTGCGTTTTCGGGCGCGCAAAATAGCAAACAGGGAGAGCTTATGAAATTTAAAAGCTGCGAGTCAACTGTTGACTTATTTAGTCCAATCATGGAATTTTATAGGAAAAACATACATTATGGGATATCTTTCAGTTAAACAAAATTTGATTGGTCAATTCAGATTTTCAAATAGAAATCCGGTATTTTCATTGGCTTGTAAAGAAAACTGGAAGAATATCCCACCAGTCACAGTTTCTGTATAACCATATATTTACTTTACAAATATTACACTGTTAAAAGGATTTGGTCAATTTGACCATAACTTCCATGGTTCAGACGCGACAGACCATAAATTTTCTGGTCAAATCGCTGTTTGACCATGGCACTGATGGTTCCTCTGACCACACTTGATATGGTCTGTCGCGTCTGTACCAGATCGTTAATTATAATCGATTGATAATAATAATCAGGGACAATGCTGCGAGAGTGTGTGAATATTATAAAATCATAGTATTCAAAATATGAACTATTTGTCAATTTTTAATAATTTCAAAATAGTTTTTTTCTAATAAATCCCATTGAATTGTGATATTTCATAGAATATATTACTATACATAGTATGTTCGGTAGATAAGTTTCATCAGTTTTTATGTGGATTTTTCGATCTGTTTTTGTGAAGAACCTGAGATTCGATAATTGGTGGCATTTTCTTCAATTTTCTCTTCATACACCGGACTTTTCGCAGGGGTTTGAATTCATTAGTCAAGTGTTCAGAACTCCTTTGGCGCGCGTGAGTTTATGTATTTATCCAAAGGAAATGCAAGCTTCTTGGGCTTATCAATTTTTTCTTGTTTCTGTAGGTGCTGATATGGTCAGTTCGCTATTGGCGCACTCAAAAATTGCCCACTGGAGGAAACATTATATCCACCGCTGATTAATATGTGGCAGTATGTGGTACTAGGTAGCGTGTGGTTACTTCATAGTTTTCGCATGAACAGCTGTAATAAAAGCCCGGCTGAGATACCGAGACTACGTCCTAGAATCCTCCGTATTCTAGTCTGAATGTAGGATGCTGAGATAGGCTTTCCTGTGGAGTCCTATGGTTGCTCTCCAGTTAATTTTTATAACCTCTTTCATATCTCACCAATTCAACATCGATATATTTTGAATGCTGATTTCAGGGCCGACATGTCGGCCCTTAAATGTTAAGGGTTGACATGTCGGCCCTGAACTCAGCATTCAAAATATATCTTGTTTCAAGGCAAACACCAATTAGTTATGAAGTATGAAACATTGTACAAGCATCACACATACACGCCAACTGCGGACAAGGCATTTTTCGGGTAATTTTTTTATCCGATTTTTTCAAGTTTGATATGAAACTTTCTGTGCAAAACTGCATGCTAAATTAGTAAATAATTATCTGATATTATTTCTACCGTGGTGCATGTGACTGGAAATATGTCTTTCCACCCTACGTTTCGCTTTAAGATCTTCGTTTCTATGCATACACTTTGATCTTATTTCACATCACATCAATATTTTCTAATTTACTGAGAAATTTGTCCGGAAAAAAAGCGCATAAATAATAAATCTCCAAAATCTGAGTGAGAAATCTGACGTCATTGTGACGTCCTCATAGCGGACATCTTGGAATTTATCAGACATTACGGTAGCCCAAGGGGTAACAAAATATTGGGCACACCAGGCAGTGGTACCGTTCACCAAATATGCCCCGACCATGTTGTCATTTCCAACATATCTACATAACGTTTTTTGCCAATTTCTTCCACGCCAAACAAATAGGCCTGGTGGGCACTCACACTTTGGGCTCTGTCATCTTTTGCGGTAGAGCTCAATCTCTAATGAATTGAATCTTGAAGCCAAGGAGACTACTATACGATACATTACTTTGCAATATGGTAACACTCCTTCGTGTACATTATGCTTTCCACAAGAGAACATAACATCGCAAGGACAATTGTGATGTTAATGGTCGTCATGTCGACCCTTGCGATGTCGAGGGCCGCTGCGATGTTAATGGATAACACTGGTATTCTCACGGAGAAAACTTCTCCACGATGAAGATTATATCATACATTACTTTGTGATATGGTGGCACTCCGTTGTGTGCATTGTGTTTTCCACAAAGGAGAACATTACGCCGGCATTACTTGTCCGGGTCGGAGTGTGCTCCAGTAATACTAATAATATGGCAAGTCCGGTGTACCGAAGAGTGACCGAAGAACACCATCATGTATTGCTGGCATCATTGAAAACTGTTGACCGCTTCTGTCTTGTAGGAAACCATTTTTTTTTTCATTTTTATATCATACACATTTGGAATCGGTACTAACTGTCACACGAGATGGGTTTTTCGTTTAGTGATGCGGAAAAATTTTTTATGGACCACGGCCGAATATTGAATCTGACGCTTGTCAGGCAGTATAAATCGCTATTATACCACACCCTCGTTTGTCATTGAAGAGTTTATTCGTCGGGGCAAACATTTTTTTCCAGATTATTTTAATCATCGCGTGACATAAAGAAGCCACATTACCAGATTGGTAAAACCGATACCCCTAAGCTTGTCATCGAAGGTTCACCCTACACCACACAGGTGTGGAAACAATTCAAGTAATCTCGGGCGAAATAGAAGAAAATCCTCCACGGATCACCGAAGCCCCTAACTTCCCACAGGTGCTCGGTGGAGAGACATTGCCAAAAGAATAGAGCGCGAACGAAGCAACATAGTCTATCACCTATCGAGGCATTCAAGGAGAAATCCAAACTTTAATCAAAATGATATAATGTCAATTCTGATTCTCAAAAGGGGGCACAATTAATTCCCTGAATCGCAAATTATTGTGGGTTCGCTCGATGAGGCCTACCGTAAACCGATACGCTTTGAAAGCATGTCGTGTCCAATGGTTTACGACAATTACTGTTGACCCCCACGTTGCAGAGGAGCAACAGTGGAATAGGTTGAGTTGGTGGACGAGCTATAACTCCACTGAAGTATGTAATTGTACAGGGTGAAAACTGTCACACCACTGTGAGATCATTTACTCGTTCCTCTGCGAATCTTCTTGACAATATTTCACTGTTATATTATTATACTATTATACTGAAAGCGAATAACTGACAATAACTGTGAATGAAACATATAGATTCCACTTTAGCTATGAATATATTAACACACAGCTTTTTTATTAATTTTGAATGGGAAAGTGACGTAAAATATTTTAACAACCGAAATTTCTGTAATTATTCATTCATGTAAATATGTTCATTTATTTTATCCAGTGCAATACTTGTATGCACCAACCGCGGGATTATTTTCAGTCAAGCTGGAAATTCTATTAGTCCGTTCAAAATTGTATCTAGATTTTCGTTTGTTCTAAAGCGATAAATCGATCCGATAACCGAAGCCAGACCGATCAGCTGAGAAAAGTGGAATGACTCAAAGAGTTCTCTCTGAACACGTCCAACTCAAATAGATAATACTCGGGTGTCACGATGCGGTGATATATATAACATGACCGTTATACAGCAGATCGTTAGATTATATACTCCCGATCACCCCCGGGCTTATTCCCGATCATCCCCAGGGTATACCCATTACTCAACACGGCTAATTAAAATGATTATTATCTAGGACTATAACATGATGGTCAACGTAAAGTTACATTGTGTCATAGGAGGAGCCGCAACGCGAGATCACCGCGAGATTACTGCGAGATTACGATCAGTTTCGCAATACAAAGGCCATAATATAGTCCTTGTGTGATAGCAATCAAGTGGCGATGCTAATATTATGGTTTAATTACTTCTCTTAAACATGTCAATTAAAACTAATGATTTTTGCATCGCCCAACAAAAAATTGCCATTTATCCTAAAACATGTTGTCACTAAATTGGGAGCCGTGATACAACCTTACTGATATATATATATAAATATGTCGATGCGCTTTTTTATTGCTTCGATTGGTTTAATAGCATATTATGGCCTAACGCCATATCTGAATCACCCAAATTCATACGCAGGTTTTTATTCGTGTTACTGATAACATAAAATTACAAGTTTTTCTAGAGTATTTTGACATCTCTATCAACATGACTATTTATTGCTTATCATTGATGATGATTTTCTTTCAGTCTATTACGACGATCAAGATTAAACACATTTTTTAAAGTATTTAGTGTGTTTTTGTAGGAATGTATACTCAAATTGTGAAATTGCTTCGTAAGTATCAATTAATAAATGTTAGAGACGAAAAACAGTTGTGTATCATTATGTAACAAAGCGTTTTATGTAATTAATAACTGCAAACATAATTTCGAAGGTTTTGCTGTTCAAAGAGATTAAGTTTAGGCTTCGTTGTCAGATGTTTTAATATCATATTGCATCAAAATGTTGTGCTTTTTCTTTATTAATATTTCTTTCTCAAATTGCCCGACTTATGGATAAAATAACGAAATGTCGAAATGTGCTCATCGACTACATTATATTCCACATTTTAGCATATTTTGGCATGGGAAAAGCAATATCTCCCATGCAGAATTATATATATCAATATTTATCTAACATGCACGAAAATGAAAATTCCTTAAAAACATGACGAATAAACCTGAAAATCACATGAGAAGTAAATTTCAGTCCATATCTGACATTAAATATTATTTGATCAATTGTAGTAAGCAATAGGATAATTGTTGATTTCCTTTTTGATAGATTTTCCGTTAACCAATTGCTCGAGTCAAACAAAAAAGTCTCGGTGTCGGATTCTACAAGACGCTCCAAACAATGCCAGTATCCATTGTCCACAACTGACATTCGTTGTAGCCATATTCCGCCAATCGGCGTCCTGTTGTTAATGTCATGATGGGCCACTCAGGGATTTTCAGGGGTCATTGTTTCAGTCGAACGTCCTCGCGAACAGTTCGCCAAGGGTTTATGAGAGGGTTAATAAAATTCGTCTTTTTGTTCGTTTATTAGACAAATTGCTCTACGCCCCAGGTCGCTGATGATGATCAGATGGCGGAATAGAGTCATTACGGGGAGAGGTGCATGCACAACGCTATAGTGTGCTTAGAGTGAAAGATGGATTTAAAAATTATTCTTTCTGTTTTCCAGAAATGCGTAGTGACTCCATTTACTCCTGCTTTTCAAATAAGTTGAGCATTGCTAAACTAGAGTTTCATATTATTTCTTGAAACTTGACAAGTCTTCCGGATTCAGTCACTGGTAGACACAAGTATATTAGTGTGGACTCAACTGTACTTCAAATATTTCTCTTTGAATCATGCATATTTGCATATGCATGTCATTTAGAATTACAAATTAATATTTTCTCATGACAATTAAATTATCTCAATCACCCTGTGATTCCGCTGCAATAAATTAAGATGAAATTAAAGGCAATTTCACGGTGTTGTTGGTTCTTCTGTGAAGATAAGTTGATGGACTTTCAATTTCAATTTATAGCGCATGGTACATTAAGCATTTGTTGTTTCACACTAACGTTTTACCATCTTCGCTAATGGCATTTTGAAAAGTTGAAACAAACTTTTGTTAGAAGCTAATTCGAAGTAAATCTTTGAAGTCTACAATGTATTATTCATAAGCCAGCAGAAGACTTTCATGGTTTTCTTCAACGAATGAGTTTTTATATGACTTGCCTCGTGAAAAATTTTATAATATAACTCGAACAATACTTTTATTTAACCAGCAAAGGCAAAACTAGAAATTCAATCTGATTTGCTTTGCTTATTTGTTTTGTTTTTGGCTCGGAGTTGTGTTGCTAAGTGTGAATGTTATTCGTTAAACACCATAAAGCAATTTTTTTTGGATCCACATAAAAAATCGGAGAAACAGTCGTATTCTAAAATGTTTAGATTTTTTTTATCATGTTGTCTTGTTTGCGTAATAAAAATTGGATGACCGCTCATCTGGCTAATTCTAATTTTCAGTTCTTCTCTGAATGGATTTGGATGCTGTGCCCAACTTTATTCGAAAGAGGTCTACGGGCCAAATGAATATCGTGTATAATACACGATAGTCATTGTGTTCACATGAACATTTGCAATCAAGGTGAGAACGACTTGAAAATTTGAATAATGGTCAGTGATTATGATTTTATGTAAAGAACAGCATCGTGTCATGCTGACATCACTGAAAAATGTTGACCGCTTATCCCTTGTAAGAAACCATCATGTGTTTTTATTATTTTTATTTCATACACATTTGGAATTAGCGCTAACTGTCATAATGAAATAGGTAGTTCGATTATTCGGAAATTCTTTTATGGACGACGACTGAATGATGAATGTCGGATCTGACGTTTGCTGAGATACTTTCTTCGAAAGGCGACTTGAAAATACCAAAACAACATCATGATATCTTGCTGGCGTCTTTGAAAACTGTTTATCACTTTCCTCCGACAAGCAAATAGCCTATATTCATATACCAGTATTATTAGTTCATGCTGGCTTGGATTCTTGAGTCAATGGTGTTGTGTACATAATATTCATTGAGACGTGTATATTCGTTATGGACGACGGCTGAATTATGAATGACGGACTAGACGCTTGTAATTTACTGAATGTCGGATCAGACACGTGTGTGATGAAAGTCTACATGAATTAAATTTGAACTCGAATCTCCTTTGAAATGTTGAGCTGAAATGAAAGTTGTTTAGATAAGTGTTACAATAGTTTTATGAGACCCTGTATTAGATTTTTATAAACTGTATCTTATCAAAATCGCCTAATGCAAGCTATACCCTGTACGGTTTTTCTCAAATTTCAATTTAAAATTGCTCCAAGCCATAAGCATTCTTAGTGGGGTTTTTTGTATCAATATTATTAATAGTAGTAATTTACCAGCAAATTATCTTGCACGCGAATATCAATTTGCTGTTTTTGGTTTTTATAGCCATATCATATATTCAACATGTCTGCACTCGTAACTGATAACCTAACAACAAATGTGTTCAATGAGCACAGACAATCAAAAATTCGGCTAGTTTAATTTAGTAAACCCATATAATGACAAGGTGGGGTATAATTGGCCCAGGGTGTGTCGCATTGTGATGGTCACATTAACAGTTAATCGTATGTACGCAAATATTTGTCCAAGTAGTTTTAATTATTAAACTTAGGATAAATAGCTACAACTATATTTCAGTTTAAAATATGTCCTCTCTAGAACGGAGCGAAAAATGAGTTATTACATATAAAAATGTAATAATAAAAACCAGAATTTTATTTAGATATCGTCAGAATCTTAAGCAAAGACTGTCCACAAGGCATTTTCTGCTTATTCTAATGAATAAGATATTTAAAGGCTACCTTTGGGTCTTAAATGTCCCACTTAAAATTACAGTCCGTGTCCATTGTATATTTTCATGACGAGTGTTGTAGTTGTATATTTTACTGGAGTCCGTTATGGTTAGCTCAAGGTGTTTACAATTTCATCTCTTATAAATCTAATCCGATTCGAAAGATTATTCACTTAAAAAGATCCTTCAATTCTAATAACTTTGTATGAAGCAACGAGAACTATTTTTTGAAGATTTGTTTCTCAACAAAACCTACATGAAAAAACCTTTAGGCATGAATAAAATTGTTCTAACATATTCCCACAAATAACTGGTACACCAAAAAGTTGTTTTTCCCGGCGTAAACTTAACTGTTTTTTTGTTTAAGACAATGTAGATATACACTGTCCCATTGCCTTCAAGGTAAGTGCTTGTTGAAAGAATTCTTTTTGTTAGAAAGTTGGGCAAACATTTGCTCTGGCGCTGCATGCATCGTCAAACATTGAGAATTATGACTGGCGGTGTGATTTACTACCTTTCATAATTTAAGTTTACTGAATAAACTGTTAAGCTACATGACAAGTTTCCTTATCCAGTGATAAATATTTAAGCAATCATTCTGGTTTCCTCCAAGAACCACGACGACAGTGACATGAATTACTGAGAGGTGGAATAAACAATGCCTTTTGTGTATATTATTTATAATTCTTAATCTCTACTTCCCTCGTAAAAGCACAGTATAACCGTTCGTTTTGTTTACCGACGTTTGCATGGATTAAAATACATTTATAAAAGTATTTTAACAAACTATTAAAAAGCACTCGCTATAGCGCGTTATGTTCTCTCAGTGAAAGTAACACTTATAATTTTTTAATGTTCAAGTTCATGCAATGCATTAAGCACAATAAATTTGTTATCAGCAGAGAATATATGCGATTGAAACGTTGAATGATCGAATTTAATTCAAATATAAAGAAACGAGAATGTGATTTTATCACGAAGACAAAATACAAAAGATAGTGATAAAAAGGAAATTTTGTTACTTAATGATTAATATAATTTAGATCGGCACGATCTAATTCCGCTAACCCGGGGCAAGGGGCCGTATGAACCCATGTACTTCAAGATCCTCATGGTGCTCATATGAACAGTCACAACCAAAGCGTGACTGAGATACATCATTCTCTAGCTGAGAACTTTACACCGAATATCAAAGGAATTAAAAATACCGATCAGCGATACGGATTTGATATTTTGGGAACATCATGTCTTGCCGGCATCATTGAAAACTGTTGACCGCTTCTCTCTTGCAGGAAACCAGCTTGAGTTTACACTTTGATTGTGTTTCTGAATTTGGTGCTAATGCTGTTATATATGGAATATGGAATAGGTCTTTGGATTATGGATGCAGATATTCTTTAATGGACGACGGCTGAATAATGAATGACGGACTAGACGCCTGTAATGTATAAAAAATGTATCTGAGGATTCAGACACGAGAGATCATGAAAATGTGGACAAGTGAACCATCAACGTTTTGGTCACAAGCAGAGTTGTTGTCCATGAAACGTATGGCTTGTCACAACATATAACCAGTAACAATATGACCAAGTTGGTCATAATAATAATTATTAATAAATACAAGCTTATTAATAATAATTAATAAATACAAGCTTCTAATAAATACAAGCTTCTGTCCCGACACTCTTATTCAGCCATTGTCCAACAGTTGTCGTCCATGAAGAAATTCCGCGAATGTTGGTTGGTTGTTCGAAGTTTAACGTAGCGCCTAACCTTATTGGTCACACGGCGAAGATGACCCAAACAAACATACCCTAGCAAAACCCTAACCCTAACAAAAACCTAACCAAAACTACAAAATATTTCGAATTTTGAAAATTCCGCGAACGTAATCGTAAGACCTTATTCATAAGACATCATGAGAACCAAACTACCAACAAACGACAAAATAGCTTACTACAAGAAAGAAGTTATCAACAGTTTTCAATGGCAAGACATCCAGATGTTCCTGTCGTCAAAGCCTATATTTTGAATTCAAAATTCAACTTCTTCAACTTATTGAACTTCGCTAAAACGAGATGTATCTCGGGGAAATTGAGAAATAAGTCCCATCTTGGGAAACTGTCATTGTTCATGCAAATGGTTCTGTTCTGGCAGATATCAATATTTTGTTTAATGCTGTACTAACATAGATCAAGTTTATGTCCGTGCGCCTATTCACCTATTAGGATGTTTATAGAATTATTCAGAACAGATTAAATTTTCTGACAATAGTATTCAGACACTTCACATTAGGATAAAATAAAACAATATTTTGATATCTGCCACAATGGAATCATTTATAGCTATTCTTGGCCGTTCCAGAGAGAAATATGTTCGACGAAAACGTGCCTGTCATATCATAAGGTTAGACGGCGATGGGATTATGTTTTAGGTGCCCCCAGAGACATATCAATTCAATTCCAGAAAACGGCAGCCTTATATAAATGCATTGGAGATGATCAGCAAGAATATTTTCTAACTTCCACCCAAATTTCCGACCCCTTTCCCCTCCTGGATAGGCCTTAAACGACCCCATTGATGTGATAAACGGCTGCCATTTGAACAAAATATATGGTGACCTCCCATTTTTATTTCATATTTCATTAGAATTATATAAATTCTGATTTATGTGGTAAATTAAAGAACTTTTGACCTTGGAAAATCAGTCTAATGAACTTTTTGAAAACGGGCTACTAATCCAATGATATTTCTGGAACTAGTATGGTGACTTTCTGTTTTCGTTTCATGATTTGTCTTATCTTAGCCTTACAAGATATTAGGTTATTACTGAATGTTTAGAATATTCTCACTTTTAATTACAACACATATAAGGGAAGTGGGAAGAGGTGCCGACATACTGACTGCGTCACATGACTTCACAGAATAGTCTTCTGGTTAACCTATTCTAAAGCACATACCAAGAATCTAACGATTCGTGATATGTGTTGTATCTCAGGTACGCTTTTATTGTACCTGTTCATGTGGCAACATGGATGATATGACCACACGGCCCCTAAGAGTGAACGTGATCTTAATCAATAAGGGATAACAAGATTATCTCTTAAGGATGTCCGCTGATGATTTTGTGGCTTTGGCGGCCATTATGCCTGTTTTTCCTTGGTTAAGAGATAGGGATTTCCTTTAAAAGCTTTCTAGCTGAGAATTTTGCACAGCTCATCCATCCAATTTGATAAATTTTGATAGACATTGTGATTATCTGCAAACAGTTAGAATATAAGAAAAGGTTAAATACTAATTATACGAATTTTTCATGAATATCCTTCAAAATTAGGGCTATTCCCTATGTTTTCTGGGTTAACAAAAGGGACATGGGTCTGTCCACTTAACGTTGCCTACAGCTAAAAAATGCACACCAGGCTATATTTTTTTCTTTGTTTTTTTTTCTCACATTATACAATTATGAATGCAACAAGACACATTATTCAAAAAGTTAATTACTTTGATTTACCAGCAGCGGACATCCTTAATTGTTTCATTGAAAGAGATTTTTTCGATTATGAACGAGGAAAATTCTGTATGGACAACGACCGACTACTGAATGTCAGATCAGAAGCTTATTTCGACGACAAAGAATCTATAGTCAGCCTGTAGTCAATGAGGGTACTGGTGACTGATTCTATCGACAGAACAAATATACACAATGTCTGACTGTTGTTGAAAATATTCAAATTTGTGCCGCATTTATAGTTGAATCATTGCTTTTGGTCCCTAAAGGTTACCTAACGCCTGTTTCATCCCCTGTGTCAAGTAGGCGTCCTGCAATTGTTATAGTTTGGAACATTAGAATACAGTACACCGGTAACAGACTCGAGCCACTCTTCTTCAGATTTATCAAAGATTTCTTTTCGGGGTTAATATAGTTACGGGTAAACTGTGCAGAGTTAGGAAGGATTCTATTGAATAGACAGTATTCAAAGCAAAGCCTCTCTATTAAAATTATATTTTGTCAGCTAAAGACTTTCAAGTGGAGGTTTATTTGCTATATGTTAGAAAGAAGATGGACATTGAATAGGTGGTCGGCTGATGTGTACATAGCTCGCCATTGATAGACTGTCTATAGACTTATCGAGGACTTTCATAGCTTACGAGTTTCACAAAGTAGCGTCTCGTTTCTACCGCAAACTCTCCAGGTTTTCAAGTGTTCTTGTGTTTAGATCGATAGAATAACTCCCGGTTCACCTGCGGGCTTCTGTGCGCTATCAATGGGGCCACCGGGCTCTCCCTACTGCACGGTTGGATTGGGGCATAATGACTGGAAATAGTCTATCGACACATCGGACACAATCGGAGTTCTTTTTCGACTCCTCTCGCGATCGTTGGTAAACGTTGGTGCACTATGACAAACTCTCCGGCTCAGGTGAAGGGTTTTATGTCAACCGCAAATAGGGTAGTATTGAAGTTAACAAGAATTTATGTGCTCGAAGATTTTAAGAATTATATAAACGTTTGAATCGAAATCCTCAAATTGTGAGAATGAGGTTTGCTGATAACTATTTAGAAACCATATTTATAAATGCAAATTTCAAGGCATCAATATGTAGAAATGACATCTGGAATAAATTCGATGCGAAATAATAGCGTTTAAGTGTTCTAGCTTCATGCGCATATAATTTTGAAAATGAATATCGACGAGAAGAAGTAGAAAATGTGTTTTCAGGTAACTTAATTTTTCCAACGGTTTTGCCAACTATGGACAAATGTCTTGTACAAATTTTCCGGCCATCCACGGTTTGTTAGCGATGGTAGTCTCGACCACAATATATTTGAAAAGTTAGGTTGTAAATATAAATCCAAAAAAGCTACCCTTGAGGAGATGGGAAAATTCAAATCTTTTATTAGACTTAGGCCAATCTCGTTGAATGGACCCTTTATCAGGATTATGAATCCCTTATATGCTTATATATTGCTTCAAAAATATATTGGAATATCCTTTTAAAATATCTTGCTGACCAATATATAGCTCACGTTACACCCCACCCACTTCAGGGCATTGTCTCTCACGATGCAAAGATTTTGCTCTTTTGTTACAATCCTTCATTTTCGCGGAATCTCCCAAACCTATCGTTTATTTGCTCTTGGTTACTTTTCCGAGCAATCAGGCTATTTAACCGAGCATACTGAGATTAATACATCAACTATATTTAATGACTGGAGCTTGAAATTTGTTCTCGGGGGAGGAATCTGTGCTTTTCGGAGTCAGAGCGACGGTTTATAATTCAATTAGCTGTTGTCAGATATAATTATAAGGCGTCTCAACATTTCTCGCGCCTTGGAGTTGCAGGGCGAGAAGTGAAAGCGAAAGGCGCTGTCCTATGTGTCCCTTGATGCGCATTTATCATCGGTAATTGAGTAGGGTAAGACAAATGGAAATTAACCATAAATCGCGGGCCGATGAATTAAAACACCGATTTGGATAGAGACACAATGTATCTAAATATATCTCCCAGTCTCACAAGCATCTGTCGCATCCAAACAAAGATTCTCATTCGGATAAGGTTTCTTACAATTGTTGTGTGTAATTAGTGTGGCTATAGAATCTTTCAATCAAATCGTTCGAATTTGTTCGAAAGTGTGAACATTTGAATTGGTAATGATTTTTCACGCACATACTAAACTTAAAAATAAAGAATAAATTTGAAATCTCTCGTAGATATCTTTGCGTAAAACAGTAACCATCTGTCTGAAATGCTCAAATGTGCTTTCTGGATTTCCTTTTGGGTTAAAATAATCAGATTTTGTCATATTATAGAATACCGTAGAATTTACTTCATTATTTTCTTTAACGATGTTCCGTTTTGTGTGTATCACTGAAATGCCTGGTTTAGTGTATTTCTTACTTTACAATGCGAGAGATGCTCGCGGCTAATACATTTTAATATTAGACTGTCATCTTAAATTGTCATCCTTTAATATTTCTGAAGATTTAACTCTAATTTGGCCTAAACGAAAATCAATACGACTTTCGTGGCGACCATATAATATAATTAGTAGCTTCTGAATCTGGAAAGATTTTCATATCTCTTCTTGCATTTCTCTCAATTTCTACCTGTTCAAGTCCATATGTAAGATAGTTAAATCTTCAACAATCTTTAAAGGATAATTATATCAGTTTAACTAAGGATTCTGAAATGTGTTAGCTCCGTGTTGAAACTAAGCAGAACAATGAATGTGGCAAAATACTGAAATTTTCACCAAAAATATGTCTTGCAACCATTTACCGTTAGATTTTCTTGTAATAAATTTTCTGAAAGTCTGTTGTTGTTTTTTGGAATCCCAAACATTGAGTCTATGCACTTGTAAAATATAATATTCTATTATTCATCTTAACATGTTTGGATGCTAAGATTTGGTTTCGAAGTTTCAATGTACATCTTTTTTAAATGAATAAAAATATGTACAATATTATATGTATATGCATCTAATGCGTATGCATTTTTGCCGAGCCACAATACGTATTAAAGAAAAAATGGACGGAGTCTTTCTAGTTTAGATTATACTGATGTATAGAAATATAGGTATAACTTTTTATCTCAATAAAATGAACTTGATTTCGTATCAGAAATACTGAACAAAACTACAGTTAAATGCTCAGATTTCAGCGTTTGAAAAATATAGTGTTTCATATGATTGCCATTAATTTATTAGTGTCATATCGTTGCATAATGAAAATTTACACCTGCCTGTTTATCCTGGCTATATATGTAACCTGTGTTCATGTGTGGAGATGTGTGCACACATAATAATTGAATGGAACTCTCACCTGAAAGCAGGACGCAGAAAGATGGACTCATTCGCCTGTGAAGATCCAAACATGTCGGACAATAAATGGGTCTTTGATATCAATCGTGATCAGATTAAGGGGACACTGTAATCCCAGATTCTCAGAGAAGTCAATTTTTTGCCAATGTCTCCAACTTCCCAGTTATGAGACACCACCGTCCCAGAAACCGAGGGGCAAACCTCGTGGTAGGTAACAGATGCCGCCTTTACGTTGATATCCTTCTGGATGGCCCCGCTGACTTGTCGTAGGATGTCACTAAATGCGTTGTGCTGATATGAGGTATTCAAATCATAGACGACGGCTCCCTACCAGGTCCGAGCACTGATCACGAATTCTCGATGTATAAAATATTTAAATGTGACGGGAAGAGTTGAGCCGGGCGAGTATCGTTATTGTGCCAGTAATATCAATATAGCTTCCCGAGTGGGTTGAACCTGTCAAATGCTCCAGTGATGTGATTGGCTCACTGGATCACGTGCCGCTGTCACTGTCCCAGGTACAAATTTATCATCACTGACCCTTGACGGGGAGCTGTCACCGTTCAAAGTCTAATTTCATTTTTCTATTAAATTCGTGGGTTTTTTTTTAGCTTAATCCTGGACGCGTTTAATGAAAACGTATTAAAATGTTGAGATAATAGCGTCCATTTTTTTCTCAAAATAAACTCGATGTGGATTACAACGTGTTTCGACTCACAGCTGGTTGGAATGGAATCATCTCTTTGAAAAGAACTGAAACGTATTAAAAACCGCAGATGATACAATTTGTGGAAGATGCATGTTAAAACATTCATATTCATTTGAAACATTCTTAGCAAGTAAGAGAATTGTTCAACCCAAATCAGATAGTACGAGACATGGCTTCAAAGTTAGTACATCGATTTTAATCCTTTTTCGGAATAGGATACATGTTTAAAATTGCCTTGATCTGAAGCCATTTACGGGGTTAAGTCCCGGCTTGGCATCGCTTTATTGAAGACAATACAAACACTCTTAAACCCGAGGCGGATGAATGAGTGAGATTCAAACGCTGACTTTTGTATCGAAATCCCCACATTAATGACTTCTCACGAGAGTGTTTGGAGCTCTTTAGAAATTTAAAGAAAGTAAACTGCTCACTTTGTTAACCTTACACGCATTAGCTGTGACAGTAACGTACAAATCGAGTGTGCGGCTATTCATACCTTTGGGGCGAAATGGCCAAATAGTGGTGTCCCTTTCGGAAGTCCTTCCCAAATGACTTGTCCAAACTGCTTTATCCAATAATGAACCGGGTACTGGCTGTTTACGGGTGAAAACCCAAGCATCTGACGTCCAGCCGTGATAATCACAGGTATAGTTGAGTCCTATACGAGGTGTGTTGTTCAAATACCAAGCAGGGTGCCTTTATTGCGCTGTATATGCCTATAAAAGCTAGACCCATGTCAAGTCGCTTACGGGACAAACTCGTTGTTCTGGCCTTCTTCCGCATGGCTGCGCCAAATTCAACACGGTAAACGCCGCTGGGCCCAAATCAATGTCTTCCTCTTTTTTTATTTCATTTTCTCCACGCAAATATCCCCCTAATACATCAGGTGAAAAGTTTGAAACGAAAAAAGAGAATTACACAGCCTGGAGTACATGTTGTCGAAATGTAAGGGAAGTAAACATGCGGTTTTACGGGTACACCGTACCGTACACCAAGCGCATCGTCATCATGATTTGTCGTTTCAGCGCGGCGATAATTGTGCCGTGTTTAATTCAAGAAGTCAAGTACATTTATCTTAGTAACTTTCCTTCAGACCCTTTCTCTCACAATTTAACAGCCGATTTAGAACGGAAGATTCTATCCGCCGATAAGATTATATTCCCAGATAGCTAAGTATCGATGAATAGGTGATTATAGCTTTTGGTCAAATCGTACAAGATTTCACCGTGGGACAATTCGAAACTGTTATCCATCTTATAGAGATCTATCTCTATTCTTCACCATTCTTCGCCGCTCAGCTATATGACAAACGAGGCGTCTCTAATACATAATTGAGCGGTTGAGGCCGTGAAAAAAAAGCCGTAAAGTCGATGACAGTGGGAGCTAGGGAATCCCACACCCTTGGTTCTTATCTCGCTCCAATCTGGCCCTCCTAATATCACGGTTATACCACACGAAGCCGGCTCGCTTCACGCCGTTCCCCCAGACGTGGCGCCTATCTACCTGTTCACGACCCATGGTCGCTGATCTGTCGACAGTTCAGATCGTAATCAGTGTAAATATATACTAAGGTGCTGAAATCTTCAAGAAATAAGTAGAATTTAATGGATTTATGTGAAATCCTCCCCTATGGTAAAGATCAGTGTAATAGGAAGACACAAAAAGCCCTCCAACAAGTTGTTGTTGGTCGCAGGTGAGACTCCCGAACACACTGATACTTCTTTACGAGCATGCCATACATCTCCGGTCTGAATGATCCTTCTAACTTAGGTAAATAGACTCGAATAAACGTCGGCTGATGCACACACGTCTAGGTGAAAGTTCCATTTATACGGCTAGAACTTAATTTCTTATATCAATATTTCAAGAATAAGACGCGATTCCGATGTCAACCACTATATTCATGTCGACTCTTTTTCGAGTACGGTGAGTATACTTGAATGTATCTGAATTAAAGATAAAGTAGGCCTTTATAGAGTGTAAAAATACGAATATAATCCTTTTGAAGAAAATTTCTTACAAAACTTTAATTCTTATATGGGCTGTATTGTAAGTGTTTCGTTGAATTTGACAAAATGGATTTTTTTTCTCCTGCTTCGAATTTACACTAAATTGAATATATATTTATTTGGGGCACTGCACTGCAGAATCACCTCTCTCCCCCCACCAGCCCGCCCCAATAAATGGCTGTTTGTCCCTCCGGCTAGAGAGTTGAGGCTTAACGCACTGGTACTCTCTATTCGTGTCGCGCTCTACCAGGTAAACACAGTTTATAAAAACGTTTCTTGAAAACGTCAAAACGACGTTATATTTTTAGGACGAGTTCGCGTCGTCCACCACAGTGTTTGGAGACTTTGGCGCTACACGACGTTGGTTCATTTAAAACACCACTCATATACAGAAACAACTCTCCTCTATTTGTTCGAACCTAATTATAATATACAAGATATATAAGATTCGATTGTTTGCAGAAGGCGTCGCCTCAAGGATCTGTTAGCACTAAAGGTGCAAAGAAATGTGAATTTATAGTACTTTTCGCTTTTAGATCGCGATTTCGGCTTATATCCGATCAATTAATTTTCTTATATTCTATCTCTCTTTATTCTTAGTACCGGTACTTCAAATTCAAAATTTTACCAAATAAAATGATACACCTGGTGAATTGCTGGCAAATGGACTAATATAAGTTTTATAACCGCATTCTTAAGATACGTTTCGCTTTATTGAATGTATAAAATGAACATTGTCTTTGTATTGTATCGAATATTGCGAATCTCGCAAGTGAAGGGAAACGTCTGTTTTTGTTTGTTATTCAGACCTCGAGGGTTCATAGAAGATATGGTTAACTCAGGACCAGAAGTAAAGGTGATTGTAAAATATTGAATAAAATACAGTGTGTATAATTTTAATTTTTTATAAATATTTTTGTTACAAGTTATCTGGAGTAAGTGGGTGGGAGAGGAGGAAACGTGCCAAACTTAAGCTGTTCGCAATATCTCAGGTACTAAGAACAAACTTTTTCTAATAATATTATTATCCACTCAGCAGGTAAATTAAAAAAAAACTGATTGCATGCCAGGTATCTTCTTCATCATGACGAGAACATTACACCACTTTGATAGACTTTGAAAACGACATTTTAGAATTTAAAACCTCTATAAACAATACAGTACCAATAAATTCACTCGCGATAGAGATAGACGACTGAAACTGTGTACATATATATCTCTATATATGATTATAAAAAGTAATAAAAAAAGTCTTGTCAACTTTGTCAACTTTTGATGCATTATATATTAATGAAAATTGAATTCTTTGGATGTCTGTTTGATCAACAAAGATGAGGCTCTCATACTGCCCAATTAGTAGTTTTTCTTATAATATCAATTTAAAAACAACGTTTAACTTTTCATAACCTACAGTTGCGCTTTTCATGAGCAATAGTTTTTCACGGAAAGCAAAAATTTGGAATAGAGCTGCTAATTGAACACGGTAAAAAACTGATATTTGTTACTCAGTGGGTTATTTGAAGCTTTTCACTTCCCAAATTGAGATCTGGTATACCAAAAATTGGCATGATTGATTGACAAAGGAAAACAACGTAGAAATATTTGGCAACAGAACCCATAAATACAGTCAGAAGTTTCTCCATAATGGACACTCAAAGCAACGAAACATAGCATCAATGATCTTCCAAACTACGATCATACTTAAATCAGTGTGATATATTTATGACCAAATTTGAGAAACTGCCGTTGATAGAAATCGCCACATTTAACAAAGGATATAGCAAATGCTACTAGGCGAGATATGTTATGCCATATGTAGGTCCTTTCCGGGATATTACTGTCCATGAATGGATAGTTAACAATGTTGAAATTGTAATCATCTCTCCTGTCGTAGAGACGACATGAGTGAAAGGCCTATAAAGATATAGGTCTGTATATGCTGTCCCATTAGGACTCTCACTAGTTTCTTTATAATCCAGTGAAGATGGATACATTTTCTTCACAGCGTCACCTTTGTAGGGATTCCAATATAAGAAGAAGCAAGAAAATCTTTAATGTTCATCTTTTTGTAATTTCTTCATTTTTTCGTATTCATAATTTACCAATTATAGATATGTCAAAAGAGGTGCATCGCGTAATATAGAGTTACCAAACTTAACACTTAACATACATTTTATTAATGAGAAAATCAAACAACTCCATATTACAAGCAACTCATCCAAGAGATCACCAGTACATTAAAAATATAATCGGTCATGGCGGATAACCTTTTACTCACATTTAATTACATAATAATTACATTTATTCATGATATACATGGGTTAGTTGATTATAGAAACAGACAAACTTCTGAGCTGTACTCCACGTAAAGAGGTGCATAGTCGGTACATTTAGGAATTGCGGTCAACGCTATTTTGGCAATGAAACTCCGAACAGGATTGTCTCCCATTATGTCAGTTGAAACATCCCTGCCTGCAGCGACTTGAACATGTAGCTTCCTACCAGTACATCAGCCTATTTCTTACCATTCGAAAAATCCTTACCAACCTAGTAAATACTAAGACATTCTTTTTTTTTCGCAGACATGAACGTGCGCGAGAATTTGATTCAGAAATTTCCCCCCCCCCCCAAAAAAAACAAAACAAACAAAAAACACCGTTTGATTTGACGGGTTGCTGTTGTGGTAAGGAGGTGACAGTTATTCAATAATGCATTCCGTCTGTTGGCCTTCTGATGTTTGCTAAACCCCCGAAATACGATGCAATTTGATTGGGGTTGTTATTCTACAGAACACTTGTGATAAGCTCGCAGGTATAGTTTCCGTCGAAGGCTAATTTGCTGTACGGAGAATTCCAGGGCGTTTTCTACCCTGTATAAGTGGCTGAGTGCATGAACGTTGACATAGCGTAAGTGGAGATAACCCTGTTGGAGGTTGCAACAGGACTGTCCCGAAATCGAACTCTTTAGCCGAAAAAGGCGCAAAAAGATGTCATTGTCCATGTGGCGTTACGCTGAGGTTAGGCAACAAACCCAACTTGTAACCACCTGGGTCATCTATACGCGGTAAGACTGACCCTGGGATCGTGTGTATCCAGTTTCAGCCTACTTTCGGCAACTATATGAGAGAATTCCCCGAAATCGAAACCACGTGATGTCGTCAGCCAATCAGGTAAACTCTACCGACGTAACACCAACGTAACCCGCCATTTTCGAATCATGTGCTGTCCTACTTGTTCAAAATTACAGATCTACAACACCTCTTAAACGATACGGAAGTTATTCATATCTGTATCTTTTGTAAACTCAGACAATATATGTTTCAGAACTATAGTATTTTTCTTATAATTAGTCGCGGGTTTGAGGGCTTCTGTAAAATCAGCCGTATGGTTAAAATCAATTTCCTTTTTTAGAACGTATATAACAAAGTTATATCTATAGAATGTCATACCACTCTCCGTGATAACTGCTACAAAACTTGAGTTTTAGAGCTTTTTTGTACTACCCGGGTTAAATGCCATAAGGGTTGTTCACGTGAATCTTCACCAATACATGGTATGTCGTCATAATCTATTCCTTTTTCTCTGGCCAAAGGGCAATAGGCGGGGCGAGATGTCATTCAAGGGTTGCTCTGTTTGTCGTTTGGTTATGAAGACATGAGATTGAACTATTGTCGTTGACAAAGAACGAAAGATTCGAGAATACGGGTGGACCAGTACAGCCGATATGTTATGCAAATGTCCTCGACACCTCAAAGATTTGGACGCCTCTCAGACACAGCATAACCGTATCACTTCAATAGTATGGTGATCTAGTTGGACCAAACGTGTGCCCCGCATTACCTCATCAAAAGCGTGAGCGACAACGCAAAGGGTGACGTCGTCTTCCAAAACACGATGTCACCCTTTCGCGTCGCGTGTCGCCTTTGACAATGTTGAGTGATAGGACGACGACGTCGCTTTCATACACCAGGACGTCGTGTTATTCAATCAGTGCTCTTCGATGCATCGTAGGTTTACAAATGTAATTAACGAGAGAGCAATCAAATTAAACTATACACTTACAATACCGTTGATGATGTCCGACTCTAATCGACTGGATCAATAATGGGATATTTGCTATAAAAATGTAAATATAGGTCATACGGCCATCCATAGATTACACCGTCATTGAAATAAAGATCGTGTGAAGTTGTCATTTTAAGTCATGCAGTCACTCATGGAGGCATTGCCCCTGTCCTTTTGAAGGTAACATCGATTGAGGACACTTTCCCATATATAGAACTGAATAGCTCACCCCGCCTATTGCCCTTTGGCCAGAGAAAAAGGAATAGATTATGACGACATACCATGTATTGGTGAAGATTCACGTGAACAACCCTTATGGCATTTAACCCGGGTAGTACAAAAAAGCTCTAAAACTCTTTTGTAGCAGTTATCACGGAGAGTGGTATGACATTCTATAGATATAACTTTGTTATATACGTTCTAAAAAAGGAAATTGATTTTAACCATACGGCTGATTTTACAGCAGCCCTCAAACCCGCGACTAATTATAAGAAAAATACTATAGTATGAAAACCCTGTAATTTATCAGATTTCTCGAGTCTATTCTCCGCTGGATGAAGACCGAAAGTATAGGTAAAGTATCGGATATTGCTCCGCAATAATATCGGATATTGCTCCGCAAACCATCTTTAGGATGGCGAAGTGTACGCAAATGGCAACAGACTGTTTGTATAGATTGGCAATAATGCTATATTATTTAAATCATCGACTTATGCAGGCGATGCCTTTTGTTTGCAAATGCATATTTAACTGAGAGACAATAAAATCTTCACATCTTTCGGGATATTCTTTATTATAAAAACCATTATGTTACGTATTTTCTGATTTTTTGCGATATTGCCAATCTTAAAACATTGTCCGTTGCCTAACCTTGGCGTGACGTCACGTGGGAATAACGTCGTTTCGTGCCTTTTGCGGTTAGAAATTTCCGCACCAGGACATTCGTATTGCTAACAGGTAATCAATTTTCTGGCTCCGAACCTGCCTGGGTCTATCCATCTCATTTTCTCAAAGGTGACCCATAGACCGCGCCTATAGGGACCGTTAAGATTAAAACTTGATTTGAAAAAAAAAGAATACAGATCAGTGATATCAAAAGTACATATTCACTGGTGATATGACTTTGGTGATAGGAACACGATGCTGTCTTGTCGGCGTCGTCCGAATTAATAGTGCTGAAAGAAAGTGGATTGTTTTTGTATATATTTTGTATTTTAAGCCTACTTGGAATGTGCTGCTATTATTGCTTCATCAGTTAGGTATTTCAATTATGAACACGGAATTTCCTGGTAGACGGCGGCCGGCTACTGAATGTGAGATACGACTCTTGTCCTGAAGTTGCTTTCCGATGTATTGGTCCATGTTTTTCCTTGCCTCAAAGCACTCGACACTAACATGCGTTGCCTAGAATACTGTTTCTCTATCATATTCAATAGATTTCAATTTCTTTGATAGCCATTTTTCAAAGCTGAACAAGTTGGAAGTATCTCCAACGAAACGCCAGCTCCACAGCAGTAAAGAAGTTGTTGTCCATAGAACAGTTTTCAGGAGAACAAAACAGAAAGCAATATACATCAGAAAAATATGCCTTCTGAGACTGTGAGTCATCAGAGCATTCAATCAAATTTTACGCGGGTGGTTGGGTGGGTTCAGGTTCCTGTTGCTTCAATGCATTTTGCTGAGAAGCAACAGGAACTTGATATGTGATGTCTAGCACTGTAATATCACTTGTCTTTATTGCACCATGTAAGTGTCCTGTCTGTGTCTTGTGCGCTGTCCTCAGTGTTTTATAGGGTGAATGGAGGGTGTCTGGTTCCATGCTGCTTCAAAGATTTCGTCTTTGAAGTAGCAGGAACACAACTGGGCTGGCATGGGTGGTGCTTAGTTGGTTCGTCGTGATATAGCTGAAATATTGTTGAAAGCGACGTTAAATTCCATTCACTCACTCACTCACCCAATCAAATTTTACACCAAAGCGATAATTAATTTCATTTTTATTTAATTTTACCCACAAAAATATATTATTTTTCGTGAAATTAAATGTGATGTCAAGTGACCAAATAACTGAACTGCAGTTAAATGTCAAAAAGCCCATTAAAGCATCAATGGGGAGAACAGGGACCTGGAAATACAGGTATACCGGATATAATCCTATAATTGAACGTGTTCACTGGTGTAAGCTATTTGGACCATAGTCTTATAAGGTTAGATTTGAACAACAGAAAGTAATTAGACACTTATGCAGCGGGAATTGTGCATGTGATTTATGGATCAATCTAAAGACATCGCTATACCTTTGCGAATCAGGGCTTGTCGTAAGTTCACGACCCTTTCGCGTCACTCTACAAAAAATAGCCTATCTCAAACCATGTAACGCTACTAAAGCACGCAACACATAACATTTAAATCGGTGTGTACATCGATTCTCGTGAAGGCACACGTTGGGAGTAATGAATTTGCGTGCTATGATATCCATACAGCTCTCAATCTGAAATCTATAACAGTGCGGAAATAGTGGGAAAAGCACTCCGCGCTCATGGATCGACTGGCTGATGGTCGTCGGCTCGCTCTACTATTGCGAAATTCCGTCTGAGCATGCAGTCCACATTTTCAGAGGAATGCCCCCACCCCATTCCCCTACTGGAAAACATAATACAGCAAAGTGCCCTGGTCTGACCCCATGATAATTCTCCTTCCCTCTTTACCTAATAGTCGTGGTATCATGTTTTGGGGCATTTTTATTCTTTCAGTTGGGCCTATGCGAATCGATGGTTCGGCATTTTAATGTAGAAATCAGGGGTACTCCCTCTATATTTTTGTTACTCCTCGGACTACGCAGTTGAGTACACGCTAAGAAAAAAGGGTTCTTCAAGGGTTCTTCACGAACACTGATGGTTCTAGGTAGAACCCTTTTGCGCTAAAGGGTTCTTTGCGAATTTTGAGGGTTCTAGGTAGAACCCTTTCATCCTCGGGGATCAAATCGGGGCATTTTTGTTTTCACGCGAACGAATTTGTCATGTGATATCTCCCCGCCATCTTGAAGTCTCACTTTTGATCAGTCAACGAGCGTTGGACACTTCCCGAGTTTTCAGATTAATCCAGGAACAAGACTACATCAAACAGTCAAACAGGTACGTATATCAATTTCGGAAGTTACAAACATCCTAAATAATGACTATGGTGTCGTCAGTTGATCAGTAATTCGGGTTAATTTACAAATACAATTCCGAGAGTTTTGTGACCGGCATGCCGTGGATACATGTGTGCTAGCTTACAAAACATGTGTATCGGGGCGCATGGATTCTATCTCTCAATATACGAATACCGTACGAACGTTTATTATTTTTTTCATATACCCCGCTCCTCTAAATTTCCAAACATTTTTTTGTTGAATGAGACCAACCATCCGCGTCAAACTATTCAAAGAACAACAAGAGGTGAACAAAGAACTCGCGCCAGCAACAATAGGCCTGGCGGACAGCGTAGGCCGACGGTGGTCAGATGTGTCCCACGTGTCCAGTGGCCTGCTGCTTTGGCCTCATGGCTGTCGATAAGAAATTCGATTCGGTTACATCCGGGATTTAGATAACAGTTAACCGTTACAGTCCTATGTATACAGTCACTTATCTATTTTAGTGTTCATTTTATCTTCACCAGAGCTCTAGATCAGTAATAACAATTCTATGGAAATGTGATATATTTCAATTTCTCATAGCCATACTTTTAACACATGTTTGCCTTCACTTGCTAATTCTAATATAATTTAACTGCAAAATTACAATGTTAATTGATATTTTCTACTGTTAATTGAATTGAAAACAAACTATTAATGTTGAAAAATGAGAACTTCCAGTTCCAGGAAAAAGTCTATCATGCTGTTAATTATACTCGAGTAATTCTTCCGGGTAATTACAGGAATTGACGAGATCATTGGAAATTTTAGATATACTTTATCATGTTTATTTTCAAATTACGTGATTATCATATCAATTTGTATATGACGCCAAGTTATGCCATGGTTTATAGAGTGAAATAACTTAAAAATAATCATGGTAACTACATGTTACATTTGTTATTCATGCTGTACAACTTCAGTTGTTATTGAGGGATTTTAAAGACAATTTTTTTAAGTACAAAAAATTGGAATTTTATCGAACATGCACTTTGGATATTCAGCATTGCCCTTAAATTGAACCAGTTTAGTAGCTCATAACCTAATAATAAATGCCATTGGATTTATTTATCAATTAAGTATTTGTTTATTTTTGGGGGAATTTCCACCCATGTTAAAATAAATTTCGCCTGCCATGAAATTCATTCTCCACCCTAGGTGAAATGTATTTCCGCCCTTTAGTAGGGAATGAAATGCAGATCTCAAATTTAATTTCCCCTTTGCTGTACTGTTTTCAGAGAATGAAATAGATGGCCCCACACTTTCCAGTATGACTGAGAGGATGACAGAGAGGCTCTTCCCAACAATTCGAAAACAAACTCTTTTTCTTGAGGCCTTAGAAGACTTGAAGAAGAATGATGCCATGCCAGATCGGTAAAGTACCAGTGTTTCTGAACTGATCTCTTGGGACTTATATTACTGCATTGAAAATTATACAACTAACCAATCTCACAAATTATGAGAAATATATTTTTCCACATGTGTATTAATGAGAGCCCTCCTAAGAAAACATAATTGTAAGAGTTTGGAATAAAAGTTGGGTAAAGTGCTTCAAGGACATGTACATACCATGGAAAATGACCCCAGCCCCTACTTTATTTGAACAATACTGAACAGAAAGTATAATTTCAAATTATGTTTACTGTATTTTAATCAATGTGAAATATTTATTATTCAGATCATTGCCAGGACCATCTAATGCTGATCCATCTCCAATGGCTCTCCAAACTGAAGATGGAGAGCTGAAGTGCTCCCGGAGGACTAAGATAAAGACCATGCTGATTCAAGTCCTCTTTGATCAGCTAAGTCAGATTGCCATGTAAGTTTTAAATCTTTTTTTTTCTGGCCACATTAGCCACAACAAGATAAATGAATGCCTCAGATCAGATATTATCATGTTTATTAGCCTGTCGTCATCCATAAATACTTTCTGTGTCTATTACTAATTAATTCTTCACTTATCAAGAGCCTCAAGCATTTTATCAAAGCAACAATTAGCTAGTTTGTATTGAAAATTGCAGTCCAGTTTGTTTTGTGAAATTGGTTCAAGAAAATTAACATGTGTAAGCTGGCGTATGAGAATAAAAGGTACATGTCCACCTTAACATTTTTTGTGTGAAGTCTAGCACATACACGTGAGTGTGTGAAGCTGACACACGTAACTTTCTAGCTGACACTTGTATCCCAAAAGTAGATGTCTGCCGTAACATTTTTGTGTGAAGTCTAGCACATACACGCGGGTTTGTGAAGCTGACACACATAACTTTCTAGCTAACATCTGTTTCTCAAAAGTACATGTCTGCCTTAACATATTTTGTGTGACGTGTAGCACATACACGTGAGTGTGTGAAGCTCACACACAGAACTGTCTAGCTAACATCTGTATTCCGAAAGTACATGTCTGCCTTAACATTTTCTGTGTGAAGTCTAGCACATACAGGTGACTGTGTGAAGCTGACACACACAAAACTTTCTAGCTAACATCTGTATCTCAAAAGTACATGTCTGCCTTAACATTTTTTGTGTGAAGTCTAGCACATACACGTGAGTGTGTGAAGCTGACACACACAGAACTTTCTAGCTAACATATGTATTCCGAAAGTACATGTCTGCCTTAACATTTTCTGTGTGAAGTCTAGCACATACACGTGAGTGTGTGAAGCTGACACACACAGAACGTTCTAGCTAACATCTGTATTCCGAAAGTACATGTCTGCCTTAACATTTTCTGTGTGAAGTCTAGCACATACAGGTGCGTATGTGAAGCTGACACACACAGAACTTTCTAGCTAACATCTGTATCTGAAAAGTACATGTCTGCCTTAACATTGTCTGTGTGAAGTCTAGCACATACACGTGAGTGTGTGAAGCTGACACACACAGAACTTTCTAGCCAACATCTGTATTCCAAAAGTACATGTCTGCCTTAACATTCTCTGTGTGAATCTAGCACATACACGTGAGTGTGTGAAGCTGACCAGAACTTTCCAGCTTGTAAAGTTTGCGAGAACATCTGTATAACAAAAGTACATGTTTGCTTTAAATTTTCTTTTTAAAGTCTAACACATACACGTGAGAGTGTGAAGATGACACACAGAACTTTCTAGCTAACATCTGTATCCCAAAAGTACATGTCTGCCTTAACATTTTTTTGTGTGAAGTCTAGCACTTACACGTGAGTGTGTGAATCTGACACTCACATAACTTTCTAGCTAACATATGTGCTAGTACATGTTTTGCTTGTTTCCTATCTACGCTTTTATACATGCCTCTGGATGTTTGGAGAGGACACATCTTGATTATTCTATCTAGCATTCGTAGCATTCAGCTTTTTTTTTATTTGCCAGGTGAATTGTCATATACATATGAATGTATGAAAGTGAAACACCATCCAGTATTACTGAAGTTATATTTTATTAAAGAGGAACACAATTTATTGTTCGCTGGTGTATAGTGTAAAAATGTATTTGAAACTTGATAAACCAGAATTCTGTCAAAATCGACTATATGATCTGGTCCCAAGAATGATCGGCGTATAGAGGTTTCACTGTTTAACTATTCCATGTCTAAGCTTCTTGACACTGGTATCAAATCGGCTTGCAAATCAATCACATTTTTAATCTGTTTCAGATTCCCCAAATTCCAACTCCTGTAATGGCCCGGCAAAATTGCAGAGAAGGAAATCCGTTAAATGCAGAGAAGATGTCCATTTACTTGGATGATATTCAGGTGCTGAATGATGACGCCATCATGGATATTTCATTCGGTCTGAGTGCCATATTTGCATTATATTATGTGTTTGAGGTAGAGTACCCCAAAGGACTAACAAAGGACCATGCTCTTCCTGGAAAAGTTTGTTTTCTTATTGAATGTGGACACACCGGTGCCCATCACAGTAAGCAGGGTTGATACATCATTGATGAACTGAATGGACAATTTTTTTGTGTCAAACTAACCTGCATGGTTGATGTGAGGCATAATATTGAACACTCTGAAAGCAACATGTACATTCTCATTTAATATGATATTGAACAGTGGTAACCAGAGAGAGAGGACTTGTCTGAAGAGAAAGTGAAAGTTCTTTTATCGGAATTGCTCGTCATGATTTTCTCTCCTATATTTTTGAATGGAACCAGATCTATCACAATAAATACAAATGTTTTTCTCTAACAAAATCAACAGTCCTATTTTTAATTATTCATCATTCTTGGGGCCTTGGAGATATCACACACCAAACGTATTTCTAAGGCAATATTCAAGAAAGCTTTTAACGCAAAATTCAGATTCATGCATGTGTATGGTAAGGTCTCTAATAAATTATTCACCTTAGACTGCCTTTCAACTCGTTCAGATAAAAATCCAAATATCTGATTGTGCAGAACTTTCTTTGCTAACATCTTGAAGAGCACAATTTTGCACAGTGTAAAACAAATTAGAGCTGTACATGGATGGAATATTGTTTGGGAATTAGCATCTTAAGTGTATATGAAGCGTTCAAATTATTGGAGACCTTGACGAATATTACTGAATTTGGCCCCTTGACTACTAGAATGCATGAAACACTTATTCTCTTTGCTTTCAATTTCAAACAATATTTTGTGCATCAGTTCGGTGTAATATATTTAATAAATAAATAATATATTAAAGCTTGAACCCAACTATAAAAAGGTGTGTAAACTTTCATTCAACGGGTTCTACCTAGACCCATATGCCAAAAAGGGTTCTACCTGGAACCTTTTTGAAAGGGTTCTACCTAGAACCATATGACAGAAAAGGGTTCTACCTAGAACCCTTCAAAAAGGGTTCTACCTAGAACCCTTTTTCCTAAGAGTGTATTTTACCGTATATCTTGGGTTCAGCTTTATCAGAAAATGTACAAAAAAATAACATTGCCGCTTTGATGACATCATATTTTAAAAGTACATTTTATGTAGCTTATTATGTCATGCTTGTTTTCTGTACAATAAATTAGGAAATAATTCCCCAATGTGAATTAAAATAACTCCGGCACTTTGATGCGTGAAAAAGCTAAACTTTTGAAGCAAAACGACGAAATCACAACTTTTTAGTTCCTCATGTTCGCCATTTTTAATTTACTCGTGGTCTACATCTTGGAGGGGTATGCATGTAATCTCAAAATGACCCCAATGTGCTAGGCTGTAAAGTTTAGCCCGCAATTGTCGAACGTGCAAAACATTTGTGGGGGAATTCGGAAAGGGAGACATGATGCCCCCACCAGCAGGGATTGCAGGGTTAAAATGGCCGCGACGATCATCAAGCCTGTCCGCTTAACACTTCAGTAATTCAGCGTCCGGATATATAGGTTACACAAACACAATTAAAATTATATTTAAATGCATTCATTAATTTAACATGGAACTTTAACGTCCCTTAACCTCGAAGGGAATCAGGGATGAACGGATGGGTGTAGTAACTTATACACCTTTTACCCTGAAATGACGCAGGCTAAACTAGTTTTCGCAAGAGAAAGGCGATCAGTGAAGCCAGTAAGACATAATCTTCACCTTCCTAACTCATTGACAAGGATTCTGCTACACAAATGAATGTTCATAGTCACTTCACCTTCAGTGCACCTCCTATTTTAGAAACCTGAGAGTGGAGGTCCGTGACGTAAGCAGTACCTTGCTTTTGATAGAGCAAGGTAAAAACGAATTAAGGCACCGACCAATGAAAACAAACTTCTCTCATACCCATCTCGGAGACTTTTTTGTATCGAGATCGTGGCCCACACGTTCTGTAAAGTACTTTCTGGCCGCATCCACTGGACGCTTCTGGGAAAGCATATACAAATTATATTATTGATTGTTCACACGTTAGGCAGCAACTTTTTGCAGTGTAAGGCAATGGAATGCATGGATCTGAGAAGTAATTACACACAACAAAATGCATTCTGTCATATATTTTAGGTGTATCAATTTTCTCAAAATGTCAGAACTTAAACTTCAGCGAGGTGAAGGTTTGGCGCTCGTTTCCCCACCTTTAGCAGAGGTGCTGGGTAATTCCACGCTATAGGGGACACACACTTCAAAAATAGATTTCAAGTCTGACACAAATACATACATACATACAATTTGAAGTTTATACTTGGAAGTTTATCAAGACGCTTTTTGTTTTCACTGTTAGCTTATTATTTAATCTCGGTGTCTCTTTTAAAGTTAGACCAAATTTTTGGCTATTATACACTTATATTGGGGTTAGATATTAACTCTGTCACAGAGGCCATAAACTTTGGAATAACTTTCCTTAATTCACTGCCTACAACAGCTATGACAGTTCCTTCTGACATCGAATTATAGTTATTCCTGTAGTAAAGGTACTCTGGCTGGAAATTGCCGACAAAGTAACGTCAGTTACCAAAAGTGCAGTATTTGACTGTTTGAAGAGATTAACAAGGAGTTAGAAGTTAGTAAGCATAATTCTCTTCCTTTAGGCCATGATTGTCTGTTGGGAATCTTTTGGAATCGTTACTGAGACTGTTGGGTATATATGTCTTACATTGTAACGTCAGTTACCATGTACTGTCAGTTACCCCTCAAGAGGGTGGTAACGTTAGTTACCGTGAATAAAACAGACATAAATATTTCAAAATTTTATTTGTTTAGGTTTATAATAATTGTACTCTTACATGTAGAAGGTCATACATAATAATTTGTACAACTGTTGTACAATTTATATAAAAATTTTGCAATTAAAAATGGCCCCTAAGGTTTCCGTCCAGTCAGAGAAACCGGCAGTCATTACTTGTCTCTTGATGTATCGATGATGCAAGTATCATACTCAACACTTGAACAGTATCAATATATGGAATATAGATCATCAATGATTTACATAAATTAAAAATGACTGCCAAAGGTTTCCACCCAATCAGAGAAAAAGGGTTCTGTCATTCATTTTTAGTCTCTTGATGTATTGACGATGAATACAAAGTCTTGAATAGAAAGTCTTGAACAGTACCAGAGGTGTACATTTTGCATAAATTAAGGATAGCAATCCTGTTCTCCACCTAATCAGAGAAACTGTGATGTATCGATGATAGATTCATGTGAAACACTAAAACGGTATCAGATATAAATCAATAGTGACTTTGCATAAATTAAAAAAGATCGCCAAGATTTCCGCCCAATCAGAGAAACCAGTTCTGTCATTCATCGTAAGTCTCTTGATGCATCGATGATGTAAACCAAATTTTACATCAAGTATTTGAACGGTATCGGAGATAGAGATCATTAATGATTTTGCATAAATTCAAGATGGCCGCCCTTCCTTCCCGCCACTCAGAGGAACTGATGTGGTTATTCACCGCAAATCTCTTGATACATCGATGCTGTATAGCAAGTTTCGTATAGAACACTTAAATTGTATCAGAGATATACATCATTAAAGATTTTGCATAAATTAAAGATGGCCACCAAGATTTCCGCCCAATCAGAGAAACCAGTTCTGTCATTCATCGTAATTCTGTTGAAACATCGATGATGTATACCAAATTTTACATCGAGCACTTGAACGGTATCAGACTCAGAGATAGAGATCATAAATGATTTTGCATAAATTAAAGATGGCCGCCCATCCTTCCCGCCACTCAGAGGAACTGACATGGTTATTCATTTAAGTGTCGCATATAACACTTAAATGGTATCAGAGATATACATCATTAAAGATTTTGCATAAATTAGATATGGCCGCCAAGGTCTTCACCCAATCAGGGAAACTGGTTTTGTCATTCCTTTAAAGTTTCTTGATGTATCGATGATCTATACCAAGTTTCACACTGGACAAAATTATACAATATGAAAAGACTATCCGACGACTGAACTGTGTGTGATAAGGATGCATGTTATTATATATCAGAATTCAGAATTTCAGTGTTTCTTCGCAAAGTTATCCTTGTTATAGTTCTTGTTTACCAATAATTGTTTCCTTTTGATAAATTTACACAAATTGTTAAGGTATTCCTGTAATTTGTTTTAAATTTGTATGGTCACAATATGTTGGACCAATTGTAATGTCAGTTACTGTAACGTCAGTTACCGGAATATTTTAATATACTGGCTAAAATATAAAATGAACAGTCATGTTCTTTCACTTCCTCTGTTGCCTGACATATGGTGATTATTTCCTGATTAAAAGTCTTGTCTTTCACCTGGCCGTTTAAAGACAAATTGAAGAGCAGAAAATGTAGTTTTTGATGATGTCCGTTTTGTGTAACGTCAGTTACCGAGTTTTATGTTGATCATCCTGACTTAGGAATAAATATGAACACAAGTTTGGCATCTCAATGAGTAGAAATTGGTCATGGTATGTGTGGGTCAAAACATCATTGGCCTAATGTACATATATGTAGTCTAAAGATTAACTAAAGTTCACAAAAACCTGTCAAAATGTAACTCAGTTACCGTGGAATTACAAGCGTCTAGTCCGTCATCCATAATTCAGCCGTCGTCCATTAGAGAATATCCGCGTCCATAATCCAAAGACCTATTCCATATTCCATATAACAGTATTAGCACCAAATTCAAAAAGACAATCATAGTATACATAAACATAGGCTTGTTTCCTGCAAGAGAAGCGGTCAACAGTTTTCAATGATGCCGGCAAGACATCATGATGTTCCAAAAATATCAAATCCGTATCGCTGATCAGTATTCTTAATCCATAATTCGTTGTAAAATCGTCATCTAAAGAATGATGTATCTCAGCCACGCTTTGATTGTGACTGTTCATATGAGTACCATGAGGATCTTGAAGTACATGGGTTCATACGGCCCCTAGCCCCGGGTTAAGCGGAATTAGACACAAGTTACGAAACGTAGCGCCATAGATCTTGGACGCTACGTTCGTATTTTGCTATCAGCATGCGATATGTATCGCCAAATTTGAGAGACTTTGAGTGGAGGCGCTTGGTGGAATAGCCCTGTTTTATAAGTTTCTGCAACCATGTTTTGTGACGTTGATTAAAATCATCACATTTAACACAGGATCTAGCAAATGCTACTAAGCGAGATATGTATACGCCATATGCAGGTCCCACTGGAATATTACTGTCCAGAAAGGGATAGTTTACGATGTCGAAATTGTAATCATCTCTTTTGTCATAAAGTCAACGAGAGAGAATGCCCGCTTCATTTTTGCTGGGTATATCCAATCGTAAAACAAGTTTAAATTGAGTAAATATGGATGTTTTTCAGATATCAATACGCATGTATAGATATAATACGAGAGCAGATATAAAGCAGTCGAAAGCAGTTTATAGACGAATATGCATTCAAGGCTTCATACAAATCCTCAAAAAGTAGAGGGTTTTTCACTTTTCTTGAAGGAGATCTCTGTCAATGTGGTGGCAATATGCACTATCAACCGGTTTGCTTTTACCATGATCCAGCCAGTTAGTGCATACTGTAGGCTTTACTTTTCCTCGCTCTGATCACTCAAACAAGCATTCGTGAAGTCTAGCCAGGACTGGTCAGCCTTCTGATCGACACTTTCAGCTCCTAGCATTTACGTGTTTCAAAGTTTGATCACCGACTGAGTCAAGCACACCTTTCACAATATTCAAACGTTGAACAGCTAATAGGAAACTCCAGACGCATGGTTGATTCATATTGTGCAAATATGCTCTCCCTGTTACCCAGGCAACATCGTGCAATACACGATTTTCATGGTGTCCATAGGATCATTTACCGACTGAGATACGTCATCTAGATAACATCAAGTATGTCTTGACGGCATCAATGTATATACTGCTGGTCATTTCTCTTGCGAGAAACTAGATTATACTTCGTTTAATGAATGATTTCTGGTCGCAGAAATTCTTTATGGACGACTCCCGCACCCATTCCTCGTGTCGTGAAAGTCTAGTTTAGTTTAACAATAAGATGCGCCTCACTGACCTCTAGCGCTTGTATGAAAAACGCATCTCTTTTCATTTGAAATCTGACCAGACTGGACGTCTGTAGGGGGCTCTTCGTTTATTGGCCACATCAGGGACAAGTATTTAAAAAAATTATTTAGGATTTCTGAATAATTTTGTTGACCATGGTATACAACATATGATTGCCTAAGCCATGGCGGCTTGGTCTTTGTGAAGTCATAGTGGCTTCTATCTGTGAAGAAGCGGTGGCTTTTATTACGCGTCGTGGTGACCAGTTGTTGCCGCGGTGGTCGTGTCTTGTGCAAGCGGATGCCATGTTGCCTATTACTCACCCATGATACATGAGATGATACATGCATGTTAGACATAATTAAAATTTCGACGTCTCAATAGGATGTTATAGCAGCTTCTGGCAGTAAATTTAACCACTTCCGGGTGTTGGAGGAGGAAGCAAGATGCCTCTTCGTCACTTAAATGAAGGAAATCGGGGGCAACACATTGAGCCTCATTGAAGAGTTGCAATTTGATGTCTGCATACTGCGGACATTGCAATAGCACATGCATTTCCGACTCTACATCGTTTTTACACGCCTGACACACTTTCATGTACAGGCAAGTTTTCGTATCTACCCGTTTCTATGCGAATTGGGGCCACACCGCATCTAAATTTTGCAAGTGCGCTTCTTCTGGGTTTTGGTATGAATTGAGATACATAACTTTCTGTCCCAAAGGTGGATTTGACCAGACGATAGGTTCTGAGTTTATATACCCATCCTCGTATGGTATTTACTTCTGGATATCAGTTCTTGACTCAAAGGAGTTATAATCCCCCAGTGGATTTTGTTCACGCAAGTCCGGTGCTTATGTCTGTTACCTAATTATGTCAGAAATGACGATGGCTTGTTATTAATTACAGGGCAATGATATAATCAATTTTGTGGCAGATATGTACAGTATACTGATGGAACACTGGCGTAAAACGAATGCTTCCGGCATGAATGGCAGAAATAGGGATCCAAATCCCTGAGTAACCTTGGCTCATAGTGTACGTGTGTCGACATAATGCTGACTATCCGGATCAGGTGTTGGAAATTTGATTAATAGTCCTGAACACAACTGTGGACAATTTATCGAATTCCTGGCTATGAATATATATCCTAATTCGTGTTTTGCCGTGGGTTTTCCCCTCGGTAGAAATCATTGAGATTGTAGTTTTGTGGCTGGTAAAATATAAGCGTCTAGTCCGTCAATCACTATTCAGCCGTCGCCGAAGAAATAATTTCTGTGTCCATAATCCGAAGGCCTAATTCATATGACAGCATTAGCATCAACTTAAAAAAAATCATTGTACATGCTCAGAAATAGGCTAGTTTCCTGCAAGACAGAAGCGGTAAACAGTTTTCAATGATGCCGACAAGACATCAGGAGTTCCAAACATATCAAATCCGTATGGATTTGCTGGTGGAGAATTTAGCGCTTGGTTGGCGTCGGGCCTCACAGAAAGGTATTCTGAATAAGAACTTGCATATTATTAACATGAATAATACTTCCTTGTTTGGGCATTTTTTTCCATCTAACAGTCATATATTTCATCATTTTCCATCAGATGACTTGATAGAGCTATTACATCATCACTCTTAAATATTTGTATCTAAACCGCTCAAGCCGGTACTAGCGGCCGTGTGGACATGCCATTCAAGATGTGCTCATGAACACTCACAATGAAAGCCACATGAACAGTCACAGTGGATGTGATAAAAATCATCTCTGGAATCAGTTTTGGTTCTTGTGATGTTTTTAGTAATATACAATCAGTATATTTGTCTGTGGGGTCATATGACATCTTGCCATTACGCCGGTATGTATTTCCACTACCCTTGTTCTGTTGCGTTTAATTGGGGATGATACACTGAGGGGTGAGTATGGAAATAAAATAGTAAATGTTTTTGAGTATTGGGAATAAGGAAAAATATATAATAGTTTATGTGTGGTTTATTTGGCAATTACAAGCGTCTGGTCGGTCATTCATAATTCAGCCGTCGTCCATTAAAGAATATCCGTGTCCATAATCCAAAGACCTTTCCCATATTCCATATAACAGTATTAGCCCCAAATTCAAATAGCCAATCATAGTATACATGAACATAGGCTTGTTTCCTGCAAGAGAGAAGCGGTCAACAGTTTTCAATGATGCCAGCAAGACCTCATGATGTTCCAAAAATATCAAATCCGTATCGCTGATCAGTATTCTTAATCCATTTGATATTCGTTGTAAAGTTATCTAGAGAATGATGTATCTCAGTCACGCTTTGATTGTGGCAAGTCCATTCATAGCCTCCATGCTTCATCCATTTAAAATCATCAAAACGTTGTCAGACCAAATGACAGATGGGCAGTTAGGATGTATGCAGGGTTCCACTGCCCTCTAGCGGCGGAATGAAGAACTTTTTCGATATCTTCTAAATGGACCAGAGTTGGTCAGAATATAAGACTCGGGCTCTCGTGTCTATGTGTGAATATTTGGCATCAACGTTGGAACCTCTGGTATCGATGAAGTATTTGTCTTGAATATATCTGTGTGTCCTGATACTGGATATAATCGCTTCCACCTACCCGTCCATAAAAAATGAGTTTGTCAATCTCCGTTTTGCTCTGTCATTCACAGACTCCAGGCTTCACCACCCCTTGTCAGACTAAATGTAAACTGGTAGATGGCAGTTAGGATGTAATAAAAACATGACATTCAATAAAAATCAAGTAAGATAATACATATGACTTATATTATTACATTATAGCAGAGTAAAAGTTAATGTTAAAATCATAATACTCGTACAGATATTCCGACAACTTTTAAAGGATTCAAGGCTATACTGCTTACATGTTTGCGTACACTGTCAAAAATGTGGACGCTAATGTTCAAATCTGAACACCAGTGAAATATGAAAATTTGTTGAAATAAATCACTACAACGCTATTGAAATTGACAGTGTGATTTTTTTTGTATACATTATGAAATAAAATGGGCGAATCATTTTCCCATGTATGTGTATTTGTGATGTGTATTTAAATATGTATTATTTGTACACTTATACTCCCAATGGTACACTGTTATGCGTCCGGAGTTCACTATGTGTTACAGATGGCGTCTTCAAATACTGATGATGGTTGGGAATTTAACGGTAATGCGCTCTCGGGCAAAGGATCACTAAGCTTAAAATGTGAAACAAAACGTTGCTTCAAATATACCTGATGACGGTTGATATCCAGACAAAGTCTCTCTTTGCGCAGATAGCAAGCGTCAGATCCGACATTCAATATTCAGCCGTCGTCCATAATATAATTTCTTCGTCAATAATTGAAAGGCCTATTTCAAATGTGTAATAAATAAATATAAGAAAAACACAGGAGAGAAGCGGTCAACAGTTTTCAATGATGCCAGCAAGACATGATGATGTTCTTTATAAAAATGAACATTATTCTTTATCCGAATGAATTTGCAAGTCTGATACAACACATACCACGAATCGTTAGATTCGTGGTATGTGCTTTAGAATAGGTTAACCAGAAGACTATACTGTGAAGTCATGTGGTTCTGTCAGTATGTCGGCACCTCTTCTCATGCGTTGTTATTTTTACCTGTAAATGGCGATAATCTGCTGGTGGCAGAGGCCCGCCCCCTGTGCAGACCTTTTGGTCTTTGATATATGTTGGCATTGTGGGAAGTTGATGCTGGGTCGACATCGGGCCTTACAGACTAGTCTTTTGTGCTAAATGCCGTCATTTTCATCTGACGACGATACAGCTCACCAATCCCCAGTGTACGAGTTGTCACAGCGACACAGCTCACCAATTACCAATATACGAGTTGTCAGAGCATTTCCATCATAGCTCTGTAGATTTGTATCTAATACCACTTATGCCGGTGCTAGGGGCCGTGTGGTCATGTCATCCAAGTTGCCACATGAACAGGTACAACAAAAGCGTACATGAGATACAACACATATCACGAAACGTTAGATTGTTGGTATGTGCTTTAGAATATGTTAACCAGAAGACTATACTGTGAAGTCATGTGGTTCTGTCAGTATGTCGGCACCTCTTCCCACTTCTCTTATATGCGTTGTAATTTTTCCAGAGTATGTATCTCAGTCACGCTTTGATTGTGACTGTTCATTTGAACACCATGGCGATATGAAACACAAGATATTCAAACAGCCCCTAACTCCAGGTTAAGCGAATTTAGACACAAGTTACGAAACGTAGCGCCAGAGATCGTATTTCTCATACACCATGCCAGGGGAGCAATGCAATCTTTTCAAAAATATGTTTAAAAAAATCATCTTATAATTAATTTCTAGTCATATATTTTAAATTTCAGCGAAAACCGATATCTAACGAAAGAACTCATCGTCACCACGACGAAGAACGTTCTGCTAATTGTGGACTAACTTCGGACAAAGAACAAAGAAACGGGTATAATTTTTAGAGTTAGATGTTATGTACACGATACATGGTTTACTGCCGTTCGAATACCCGCCCAGCGATACAGTATAATGACCCGTAATAGGTTCGATTCGTGATTGTCTCAGATCGTTTGTGCTTAGTTCGACGCTAATAGCAAGCCTTGTAATTAAAGAAAATGATGTATTCGCACGTATTGGTTCAGTTCATTGCTAATGAGAATATTTTTGGCAAATGCTCATTTCAAATCTTTCAGTAAATGAGATGTTGTTTGATTGAATTCCTTGACCGAACGGTCGATATTTATCTGGGTACTTATCTCCGTGACTACCTCATCAGTCGACAGAAATTGAGCAATTACAGGCGGGAAAATTGTTACATCCGGTGGTAACTCCTGTTATAGGAATTTTAATATTTTACTTTTGAGTTGTATTGCTTTGTTAAGCTTATGAAGATCTATCGCTTCGTCATTTTGTCCTCTAATAGCGGTGGCGGGTGTTTATTAACAAAGGCATGAGCGCCAGATACAGCCTATCGGGTTACCAAAGTGACTTCTTATCACACATCCGAGCCGGTAGAGGGCGCTTTATAGTCCCGACCACGTACTTCCGATTTTCAGCACTATCGACCAAGTCTAGCGTTTGAGTTGAATTAATCAAGAGGTAATTGCAGAACATGAAATCATTATCTTTTTAACCCAAACGGAAGAGAGATAAACGATATAAACATCATGATTGAACGAACGAAACGCTTTCGGGGCATACACGCATGCGCCTTGATAGCCTATGTGCATTTATGTTACACAGAAACTCGTACATCATTAACACGAGCACACATAGTCACAGGAAGAAATCTGAATTGTGTTTTCAAACCCTGATCAGTAACACATTGTGTAAATGAAATATAGAGATCGCTCGTGTCGATGAGTAATGTACTCAGCGATGCCGTTTACTCCATATGCCCAGTCAGCCTATTTGAAACACATTAGCAAAACCCATATTAAATATTTTTGAATAAGATTGGCAGTTAATAGCCACTGGTATCCGGACTTCATAGAGAATAAACAGCATATATCAACTTGCAAGTGTTGCAGTTGCTATAATTGTTAGCCTCATCGCAAAGCAGCTTGGTCAGCTTGGTAGCATGGCCATTTTGTCAACGTTTTTCAAATCTTCTTCTGACAAAGAGATCATATAATTAATTCAAAGTTGTGAGAGATATCTGATACTCTTCCCATGATATTCTTTTCGAGTCCAAAGCTCATTTAGCTCATGCCTGAGTCCCAGATAAAGGAAACACTTTTTTGGGAAGCTACGAGTGAACGACATTGGTATTTTTGCGAAATATATAGTTTTTGAAGGAAAACTACACAAATCTTTAACCTGAATTTATTGTTGATACATTATTAAACTTTGGTTGCTAGACATCACATTATCAAGTTCCTGTTGCTTCTCAGCAAAGAGAGGTTAACCCCTCAATATTGGTAAAGGCGATGGAGCTCTAACCATGAAGTTGGCAATGAATTTTAAACCATTCTCCAAAATCGTTGTTTACTGGTTAATAAAGATTAATTGAGAAATTAAAGAACGGAATAATTCGAAAATCGGCGGTTGCACTCGGGGTGCGCCCTTCAGGGCTTTTAATTGGTTTTTAACATCCCTGGTACCTGGGGCCCAAATTGCGTTTTCCTATGTCCTATGTAAAATCAGTGGAGAACCCGATGTGGGGTACATATATGCCGAGGCTGTATGTAGTCTGCACAGGATAACCGAGTACAAGCATCCGATCCCGCATTCAATAGATTGTAAGAGAAGCTTTTTATCGAGCGACTACTTTGGAAGATCTTTTTAGTCGGGTGAGGGAGGATTGCATCTTGGGTTATTTGAGATTACAACACATATAAGGGAAGTGGGAAGAGGTGCCGACATACTGACAGAGCCACATGACTTCACAGTATAGCCTTTCGGTTAACCTATTCTGAAGCACATGCCAAAAATCAAACGATTCGTGATATGTGTTGTATCTCAGGTACGCTTTTATTGTACCTGTTCATGTGGCAACTTGGATGATATGACCACACGGCCTCTAGCACCGGCATAAGCGGTATTAGATACAAATCTAAAGAGCTATGATGGAAATGCTCTGACAACTCGTATATTGGTAATTGGTGAGCTGTTTCGCTGTGACAACTCGTACAAAACAACTCGATATAGGTTTGTTACACAAGTTTTAATGTGTGTATGTTTTAATGCGTTGGATTAATAAGTTATTGGCTTGAGTACTTGAAGTATTACTGGACGCGACATTAAACCTCAATTCTTTCTCTCTCTCCCTTCAGTAGTTAGGAATTTTATTTCACTTTAATATTCCGGGTCTCAGGGGAGGGCTGACCAAGCTCAAATTGTGTTTTCCTTTGTTTTAAGTATACGGTAGTTAACTAAAGTCAGTGGAGAACCCGATGCGGTGTATATATTTGCCAAGGCTGTTGGTAGCATGCTCAGGATAAGTATAAGCTTCAAATCGCACATTCAGTAGCTAGCCGTCGTCCAAATGTACATGGTTGCTGAGGCTGTATGTAGAATGCTTCCGATAACCAAACATAAGCATCAGATCCGGCATTCAGCAGCTAGCCTTCGTCCAAATTGTGTTTCCCAATGTTATGGATATAGTATGAGTGTATAAAGAAATAAAACTACACAAAATGTAGAGCTTTGAACTAAACTGTATATTGCACTGCTAAACCGGTTTCGTCCATTTTATGGACTTTTCAATAGTAATAATATATTTATTCATATGTAAGGCTATATATATATATACATATAGTTGCCTTGCAGTTGAACATGTTAAAACGCATTTTATTATAAAAATTGGACACTGGATCTGTATATCCGACCAACCACATGGCGACATTGGATAATGTACATATACGGAGGCTGTATGTAGTATATTCCCGAGAGCTAATAGCTAGCCATCTTCTATGAAGGATTCTCGCGCCAGCAAATTTAATACCAGTCATTGTAATTATTGAAAATAAATTCACAAATTATCGTGAAAACTGAACGACCCGGATGAATGCCTTGTCGTGAAACTGCTCCCTACGCGGGCATATAAACTCAAAATGACCTACTTAATATATCCATAGCAATCAACAGCGGAAATTTAATTCAGCCATCCACTCTACCCATTTTTGACAATGGGCTGGCTAGTAAAAAGTTATGCCATCAGTCTCGATCAGCAGTTGCTGACGTATCCCAACATATCCCAAGAGCGTTTCTTGTGTAACTATCGTGACGTTCTACTACACGATATAATGGTACAGCGCACAACGTACCATATAGCCTAATTAAACAAATTGGGCTATGTATCTTCAATCAAGTTCTCGATTTATTAAGTGTCTGTGGCCAGTTTCGCAACATTCACATGTGATCGGTCATCTATCGTCAGACCTTTTTAGTGCATTTTACCAGTACCAGTACGGGTCTGCAGCAAATCAGAAGCACCTCCGCGAGCTGGTACTTTAACAGCAATGGGCAATTACGTCATCTAGATAACATCAAGTATGTCTTGACGGCATCAATGTATATACTGCTGGTCATTTCTCTTGCGAGAAACTAGATTATACTTCGTTTAATGAATGATTTCTGGTCGCAGAAATTCTTTATGGACGACTCACGCACCCATTCCTCGTGTCGTGAAAGTCTAATTTAACAATAAGATGCGCCTCACTGACCTCTAGCGCTTGTATGAAGAACGCTCCTCTTTTCTTTTGAAATCTGACCAGACCGGACCTCTATGGGAGGCTCTTCGTTTATTGGCCACATCCGGGACAAGTATAAAAAAAATTATTTAGGATTTCTGAATAATTTTGTTGACCATGGTCGTGGTGTTGCCGTGGTGGCCGCGTCTTGTGCCAGCGGATGGCGGGTGTTTGGAAATTGTGTATTTGTCATGCCATGTTGCGTATTACGCATCCAACTTTGGAACCTTGATGGCTAGTTAATACTACATGTATTACATGAATCAGATGTTGAATGGTATTACTGTACAGGATATATAGATGTCAAGGCATGAGGGAGCAACTCGTCACTCAAGGGTACGTGTTCAGACAATGTATCAATTGTCATGGGATTGAGAACAGCGAGGGTGCCACATTACATCTCAATAGTATTAGTCCTATTATAAAATAACCAGAATTTACTACTTTGTAGTAGTAGTAGTAAAAAAATTATTTACATCTCACCGCACATTTCCAAAAATATATAAAATAGAAACAGTTCTATGCACCACCATGTGCACCACTCAGCAAGAGTTATGAGAGATGATACGTGCATGTTAGACATAATTAAAATTTCGACGTCTCAATAGGATGTTATAGCAGCTTCTGGCAGTAAATTTAACCACTTCCGGGTGTTGGAGGAGGAAGCAAGATGCCTCTTCGTCACTTAAATTAAGGAAATCGGGGGCAACACATTGAGCCTCATTGAAGAGTTGCAATTTGATGTCTGCATATACTGCGGACATTGCAATAGCACATGCATTTCCGACTCTACATCGCTTTTACACGCCTGACACACTCTTTCATGTACAGGCAAGTTTTCGTATCTACCCGTTTCTATGCGAATTGAGGCCACACCGCATCTAAATTTGCAAGTGCGCTTCTTCTGGGTTTTGGTATGAACTGAGATACATAACTTTCTGTCCCAAAGGTGGATTTGACCAGACGATAGGTTCTGAGTTTATATACCCATCCTCGTATGGTATTTACTTCTGGATATCAGTTCTTGACTCAAAGGAGTTATAATCCCCCAGTGGATTTTGTTCACGCAAGTCCGGTGCTTATGTCTGTTACCTAATTATGTCAGAAATGACGATGGCTTGTTATTAATTACAGTGCAATGATATAATCAATTTTGTGGCAGATATGTACAGTATACTGATGGAACACTTGCGTAAAACGAATGCTTCCGGCATGAATGGCAGAAATAGGGATCCAAATCCCTGAGTAACCTTGGCTCATAGTATACGTGTGTCGACATAAAGCTGACTATCCGGATCAGGTGTTGGAAATTTGATTAATAGTCCTGAACACAATTGTGGACAATTTATCGAATTCCTGGCTATGAATATATATCCTAATTCGTGTTTTGCCGTGGGTTTTCCCCTCGGTAGAAATCATTGAGATTGTAGTTTTGTGGCTGGTAAAATATCAGCGTCTAGTCCGTCAATCACTATTCAGCCGTCGCCGAAGAAATAATTTCTGTGTCCATAATCCGAAGGCCTAATTCATATGACAGCATTAGCATCAACTTAAAAAAAATCATTGTACATGCTCAGAAATAGGCTAGTTTCCTGCAAGACAGAAGCGGTAAACAGTTTTCAATGATGCCGACAAGACATCAGGAGTTCCAAACATATCAAATCTGTATGGATTGTGTGGTGGAGAATTTAGCGCTTGGTTGGCGTCGGGCCTCACAGAAAGGTGTTCTGAATAAGAACTTGCATATTATTAACATGAATAATACTTCCTCGTTTGGGCAGTTTCCTCCATCTAACAGTCACATAGTTCATCATCTTCCATCAGATGACTTGATAGAGCTATTACATCATCACTCTTAAATATTTGTATCTAAACCGCTCAAGCCGGTACTAGCGGCCGTGTGGACATGCCATTCAAGATGTGCTCATGAACACTCACAATGAAAGCCACATGAACAGTCACAGTGGATGTGATAAAAATCATCTCTGGAATCAGTTTTGGTTCTTGTGATGTTTTTAGTAATATACAATCAGTATATTTGTCTGTGGGGTCATATGACATCTTGCCATTACGCCGGTATGTATTTCCACTACCCTTGTTCTGTTGCGTTTAATTGGGGATGATACACTGACGGGGGGGGGGGGGGTGAATATGGAAATAAAATAGTAAATGTTTTTGAGTATTGGGAATAAGGAAAAATATATAATAGTTTATGTGTGGTTTATTTGGCAATTACAAGCGTCTGGTCGGTCATTCATAATTCAGCCGTCGTCCATTAAAGAATATCCGTGTCCATAATCCAAAGACCTTTCCCATATTCCATATAACAGTATTAGCCCCAAATTCAAATAGCCAATCATAGTATACATGAACATAGGCTTGTTTCCTGCAAGAGAGAAGCGGTCAACAGTTTTCAATGATGCCAGCAAGACCTCATGATGTTCCAAAAATATCAAATCCGTATCGCTGATCAGTATTCTTAATCCATTTGATATTCGTTGTAAAGTTATCTAGAGAATGATGTATCTCAGTCACGCTTTGATTGTGGCAAGTCCATTCATAGCCTCCATGCTTCATCCATTTAAAATCATCAAAACGTTGTCAGACCAAATGACAGATGGGCAGTTAGGATGTATGCAGGGTTCCACTGCCCTCTAGCGGCGGAATGAAGAACTTTTTCGATATCTTCTAAATGGACCAGAGTTGGTCAGAATATAAGACTCGGGCTCTCGTGTCTATGTGTGAATATTTGGCATCAACGTTGGAACCTCTGGTATCGATGAAGTATTTGTCTTGAATATATCTGTGTGTCCTGATACTGGATATAATCGCTTCCACCTACCCGTCCATAAAAAATGAGTTTGTCAATCTCCGTTTTGCTCTGTCATTCACAGACTCCAGGCTTCACCACCCCTTGTCAGACTAAATGTAAACTGGTAGATGGCAGTTAGGATGTAATAAAAACATGACATTCAATAAAAATCAAGTAAGATAATACATATGACTTATATTATTACATTATAGCAGAGTAAAAGTTAATGTTAAAATCATAATACTCGTACAGATATTCCGACAACTTTTAAAGGATTCAAGGCTATACTGCTTACATGTTTGCGTACACTGTCAAAAATGTGGACGCTAATGTTCAAATCTGAACACCAGTGAAATATGAAAATTTGTTGAAATAAATCACTACAACGCTATTGAAATTGACAGTGTGATTTTTTTTGTATACATTATGAAATAAAATGGGCGAATCATTTTCCCATGTATGTGTATTTGTGATGTGTATTTAAATATGTATTATTTGTACACTTATACTCCCAATGGTACACTGTTATGCGTCCGGAGTTCACTATGTGTTACAGATGGCGTCTTCAAATACTGATGATGGTTGGGAATTTAACGGTAATGCGCTCTCGGGCAAAGGATCACTAAGCTTAAAATGTGAAACAAAACGTTGCTTCAAATATACCTGATGACGGTTGATATCCAGACAAAGTCTCTCTTTGCGCAGATAGCAAGCGTCAGATCCGACATTCAATATTCAGCCGTCGTCCATAATATAATTTCTTCGTCAATAATTGAAAGGCCTATTTCAAATGTGTAATAAATAAATATAAGAAAAACACAGGAGAGAAGCGGTCAACAGTTTTCAATGATGCCAGCAAGACATGATGATGTTCTTTATAAAAATGAACATTATTCTTTATCCGAATGAATTTGCAAGTCTGATACAACACATACCACGAATCGTTAGATTCGTGGTATGTGCTTTAGAATAGGTTAACCAGAAGACTATACTGTGAAGTCATGTGGTTCTGTCAGTATGTCGGCACCTCTTCTCATGCGTTGTTATTTTTACCTGTATATGGCGATAATCTGCTGGTGGCAGAGGCCCGCCCCCTGTGCAGACCTTTTGGTCTTTGATATATGTTGGCATTGTGGGAAGTTGATGCTGGGTCGACATCGGGCCTTACAGACTAGTCTTTTGTGCTAAATGCCGTCATTTTCATCTGACGACGATACAGCTCACCAATCCCCAGTGTACGAGTTGTCACAGCGACACAGCTCACCAATTACCAATATACGAGTTGTCAGAGCATTTCCATCATAGCTCTGTAGATTTGTATCTAATACCACTTATGCCGGTGCTAGGGGCCGTGTGGTCATGTCATCCAAGTTGCCACATGAACAGGTACAACAAAAGCGTACATGAGATACAACACATATCACGAAACGTTAGATTGTTGGTATGTGCTTTAGAATATGTTAACCAGAAGACTATACTGTGAAGTCATGTGGTTCTGTCAGTATGTCGGCACCTCTTCCCACTTCTCTTATATGCGTTGTAATTTTTCCAGAGTATGTATCTCAGTCACGCTTTGATTGTGACTGTTCATTTGAACACCATGGCGATATGAAACACAAGATATTCAAACAGCCCCTAACTCCAGGTTAAGCGAATTTAGACACAAGTTACGAAACGCAGCGCCAGAGATCGTATTTCTCATACACCATGCCAGGGGAGCAATGCAATCTTTTCAAAAATATGTTTAAAAAAATCATCTTATAATTAATTTCTAGTCATATATTTTAAATTTCAGCGAAAACCGATATCTAACGAAAGAACTCATCGTCACCACGACGAAGAACGTTCTGCTAATTGTGGACTAACTTCGGACAAAGAACAAAGAAACGGGTATAATTTTTAGAGTTAGATGTTATGTACACGATACATGGTTTACTGCCGTTCGAATACCCGCCCAGCGATACAGTATAATGACCCGTAATAGGTTCGATTCGTGATTGTCTCAGATCGTTTGTGCTTAGTTCGACGCTAATAGCAAGCCTTGTAATTAAAGAAAATGATGTATTCGCACGTATTGGTTCAGTTCATTGCTAATGAGAATATTTTTGGCAAATGCTCATTTCAAATCTTTCAGTAAATGAGATGTTGTTTGATTGAATTCCTTGACCGAACGGTCGATATTTATCTGGGTACTTATCTCCGTGACTACCTCATCAGTCGACAGAAATTGAGCAATTACAGGCGGGAAAATTGTTACATCCGGTGGTAACTCCTGTTATAGGAATTTTAATATTTTACTTTTGAGTTGTATTGCTTTGTTAAGCTTATGAAGATCTATCGCTTCGTCATTTTGTCCTCTAATAGCGGTGGCGGGTGTTTATTAACAAAGGCATGAGCGCCAGATACAGCCTATCGGGTTACCAAAGTGACTTCTTATCACACATCCGAGCCGGTAGAGGGCGCTTTATAGTCCCGACCACGTACTTCCGATTTTCAGCACTATCGACCAAGTCTAGCGTTTGAGTTGAATTAATCAAGAGGTAATTGCAGAACATGAAATCATTATCTTTTTAACCCAAACGGAAGAGAGATAAACGATATAAACATCATGATTGAACGAACGAAACGCTTTCGGGGCATACACGCATGCGCCTTGATAGCCTATGTGCATTTATGTTACACAGAAACTCGTACATCATTAACACGAGCACACATAGTCACAGGAAGAAATCTGAATTGTGTTTTCAAACCCTGATCAGTAACACATTGTGTAAATGAAATATAGAGATCGCTCGTGTCGATGAGTAATGTACTCAGCGATGCCGTTTACTCCATATGCCCAGTCAGCCTATTTGAAACACATTAGCAAAACCCATATTAAATATTTTTGAATAAGATTGGCAGTTAATAGCCACTGGTATCCGGACTTCATAGAGAATAAACAGCATATATCAACTTGCAAGTGTTGCAGTTGCTATAATTGTTAGCCTCATCGCAAAGCAGCTTGGTCAGCTTGGTAGCATGGCCATTTTGTCAACGTTTTTCAAATCTTCTTCTGACAAAGAGATCATATAATTAATTCAAAGTTGTGAGAGATATCTGATACTCTTCCCATGATATTCTTTTCGAGTCCAAAGCTCATTTAGCTCATGCCTGAGTCCCAGATAAAGGAAACACTTTTTTGGGAAGCTACGAGTGAACGACATTGGTATTTTTGCGAAATATATAGTTTTTGAAGGAAAACTACACAAATCTTTAACCTGAATTTATTGTTGATACATTATTAAACTTTGGTTGCTAGACATCACATTATCAAGTTCCTGTTGCTTCTCAGCAAAGAGAGGTTAACCCCTCAATATTGGTAAAGGCGATGGAGCTCTAACCATGAAGTTGGCAATGAATTTTAAACCATTCTCCAAAATCGTTGTTTACTGGTTAATAAAGATTAATTGAGAAATTAAAGAACGGAATAATTCGAAAATCGGCGGTTGCACTCGGGGTGCGCCCTTCAGGGCTTTTAATTGGTTTTTAACATCCCTGGTACCTGGGGCCCAAATTGCGTTTTCCTATGTCCTATGTAAAATCAGTGGAGAACCCGATGTGGGGTACATATATGCCGAGGCTGTATGTAGTCTGCACAGGATAACCGAGTACAAGCATCCGATCCCGCATTCAATAGATTGTAAGAGAAGCTTTTTATCGAGCGACTACTTTGGAAGATCTTTTTAGTCGGGTGAGGGAGGATTGCCTCTTGGGTTATTTGAGATTACAACACATATAAGGGAAGTGGGAAGAGGTGCCGACATACTGACAGAGCCACATGACTTCACAGTATAGCCTTTCGGTTAACCTATTCTGAAGCACATGCCAAAAATCAAACGATTCGTGATATGTGTTGTATCTCAGGTACGCTTTTATTGTACCTGTTCATGTGGCAACTTGGATGATATGACCACACGGCCTCTAGCACCGGCATAAGCGGTATTAGATACAAATCTAAAGAGCTATGATGGAAATGCTCTGACAACTCGTATATTGGTAATTGGTGAGCTGTTTCGCTGTGACAACTCGTACAAAACAACTCGATATAGGTTTGTTACACAAGTTTTAATGTGTGTATGTTTTAATGCGTTGGATTAATAAGTTATTGGCTTGAGTACTTGAAGTATTACTGGACGCGACATTAAACCTCAATTCTTTCTCTCTCTCCCTTCAGTAGTTAGGAATTTTATTTCACTTTAATATTCCGGGTCTCAGGGGAGGGCTGACCAAGCTCAAATTGTGTTTTCCTTTGTTTTAAGTATACGGTAGTTAACTAAAGTCAGTGGAGAACCCGATGCGGTGTATATATTTGCCAAGGCTGTTGGTAGCATGCTCAGGATAAGTATAAGCTTCAAATCGCACATTCAGTAGCTAACCGTCGTCCAAATGTACATGGTTGCTGAGGCTGTATGTGGAATGCTTCGGATAACCAAACATAAGCATCAGATCCGGCATTCAGCAGCTAGCCTTCGTCCAAATTGTGTTGCCCAATGTTATGGATATAGTATGAGTGTATAAAGAAATAAAACTACACAAAATGTAGAGCTTTGAACTAAACTGTATATTGCACTGCTAAACCGGTTTCGTCCATTTTATGGACTTTTCAATAGTAATAATATATTTATTCATATGTAAGGCTATATATATATATACATATAGTTGCCTTGCAGTTGAACATGTTAAAACGCATTTTATTATAATAATTGGACACTGGATCTGTATATCCGACCAACCACATGGCGACATTGGATAATGTACATATACGGAGGCTGTGTGTAGTATATTCCCGAGAGCTAATAGCTAGCCATCTTCTATGAAGGATTCTCGCGCCAGCAAATTTAATACCAGTCATTGTAATTATTGAAAATAAATTCACAAATTATCGTGAAAACTGAACGACCCGGATGAATGCCTTGTCGTGAAACTGCTCCCTACGCGGGCATATAAACTCAAAATGACCTACTTAATATATCCATAGCAATCAACAGCGGAAATTTAATTCAGCCATCCACTCTACCCATTTTTGACAATGGGCTGGCTAGTAAAAACTTATGCCATCAGTCTCGATCAGCAGTTGCTGACGTATCCCAACATATCCCAAGAGCGTTTCTTGTGTAACTATCGTGACGTTCTACTACACGATATAATGGTACAGCGCACAACGTACCATATAGCCTAATTAAACAAATTGGGCTATGTATCTTCAATCAAGTTCTCGATTTATTAAGTGTCTGTGGCCAGTTTCGCAACATTCACATGTGATCGGTCATCTATCGTCAAACCTTTTTAGTGCATTTTACCAGTACCAGTACGGGTCTGCAGCAAATCAGAAGCACCTCCGCGAGCTGGTACTTTAACAGCAATTGGCAATTACGTCATCTAGATAACATCAAGTATGTCTTGACGGCATCAATGTATATACTGCTGGTCATTTCTCTTGCGAGAAACTAGATTATACTTCGTTTAATGAATGATTTCTGGTCGCAGAAATTCTTTATGGACGACTCACGCACCCATTCCTCGTGTCGTGAAAGTCTAATTTAACAATAAGATGCGCCTCACTGACCTCTAGCGCTTGTATGAAGAACGCTCCTCTTTTCTTTTGAAATCTGACCAGACCGGACCTCTATGGGAGGCTCTTCGTTTATTGGCCACATCAGGGACAAGTATAAAAAAAATTATTTAGGATTTCTGAATAATTTTGTTGACCATGGTCGTGGTGTTGCCGTGGTGGCCGTGTCTTGTGCCAGCGGATGGCGGGTGTTTGGAAATTGTGTATTTGTCATGCCATGTTGCGTATTACGCATCCAACTTTGGAACCTTGATGGCTAGTTAATACTACATGTATTACATGAATCAGATGTTGAATGGTATTACTCTACAGGATATATAGATGTCAAGGCATGAGGGAGCAACTCGTCACTCAAGGGTACGTGTTCAGACAATGTATCAATTGTCATGGGATTGAGAACAGCGAGGGTGCCACATTACATCTCAATAGTATTAGTCCTATTATAAAATAACCAGAATTTACTACTTTGTAGTAGTAGTAGTAAAAAATTTATTTACATCTCACCGCACATTTCCAAAAATATATAAAATAGAAACAGTTCTATGCACCACCATGTGCACCACTCAGCAAGAGTTATGAGAGATGATACATGCATGTTAGACATAATTAAAATTTCGACGTCTCAATAGGATGTTATAGCAGCTTCTGGCAGTAAATTTAACCACTTCCGGGTGTTGGAGGAGGAAGCAAGATGCCTCTTCGTCACTTAAATTAAGGAAATCGGGGGCAACACATTGAGCCTCATTGAAGAGTTGCAATTTGATGTCTGCATACTGCGGACAATGCAATAGCACATGCATTTCCGACTCTACATCGCTTTTACACGCCTGACACACTCTTTCATGTACAGGCAAGTTTTCGTATCTACCCGTTTCTATGCGAATTGAGGCCACACCGCATCTAAATTTGCAAGTGCGCTTCTTCTGGGTTTTGGTATGAACTGAGATACATAACTTTCTGTCCCAAAGGTGGATTTGACCAGACGATAGGTTCTGAGTTTATATACCCATCCTCGTATGGTATTTACTTCTGGATATCAGTTCTTGACTCAAAGGAGTTATAATCCCCCAGTGGATTTTGTTCACGCAAGTCCGGTGCTTATGTCTGTTACCTAATTATGTCAGAAATGACGATGGCTTGTTATTAATTACAGGGCAATGATATAATCAATTTTGTGGCAGACATGTACAGCGTACTGAGATGGCCCTCCGCAGTTTCGTAGTAATGGCCCCTCTCTAATTTCATAATACGATAGACTGCCCTTGTTCTGCTACATCATAATTCTTCTTGTCTTCTTAATAGCTTATATCTATAATGCCATCCTATTCAGCATTATCAACGCTGCAAACGAGTACGTACAAATCGAGTGCTGGCTTCGTCTACACGCTGATCGGGATCATGGAGTAAAGTTTGTCCTGCCTCAGTTATGCCCCTTGGGTGTGCCTAAAAATCGGGACTCATTTACGGGAAGAAAATCTGACAAAAAACGGTTAGGTTAACATCCCCTTTTTTTTGCCTTTTTAAGTTGAGACCGGACCAGGGAACGTGAGTAAGAAGTTTAATTGAAATCGCTCTTACAGATTTTCTGGAAATTGAGCCGAATTTGACCATTTTTCGACATTTTTAAGGGGTTTTCTAGGAAAAATGAAGCAAGCATGGAGGAGAATGTTCGAGTTAAATTTTTCTATAACATAGCAGTGTTATATCTTAAAATAATAGTTTCATCATGCTCTTTCAGAAAATATATACATATAAGTGATTTGGGTTGAAGGTTTTGCGACAACTGGTGGCCGAAAAACGGACCCATAGTCTATTCCATGCCGAATAAAAGAATCTCCGGAGTGCACCCTTTAAGGCATAATAGTGGAGTCTATGCATTATCTTAATGTAGACTCCGTTACGGAGCGGAGATGTATCATTACGCCAGATTGTTTAATTTTGACTGCCTAGTTATACCTGAAGCGCTATTTTCGGAAGCAGGTGGAAAGAAGACCAGGAGTTCGATTAAAATAATCCACAGTGTGTCCATTAGTATACAATTGAGGTTACTGCATACTGTATTCCATACAGGAGTTATCTCCCCCTGGACTGAGATTTCGGTGGATATTATGGCAGAACGAGGTCCTATCAGAATGATATAAATTTGCCAGTGTAAATTTTCTTTACAAGAGAACCCATTTACAGTCCATAAAGGATGGAATGGATGTATATTATTATGGTTTTACAAATTATTTCTCAAGTTTCTGAAGTATTTCCCATGTTTCTAAGAGAAAATTGAGTGCAAAATTACCAATAATTTGACTTGGTTACATCGCTTATTTGCATTTTCCCGCGTTTCTGCTATCATTGGAAAGCGGAAAAGTAACCACGGCCTTCATATTGCCGAATGGATGACCATTATTAAGAAGAAATAGGTTAATTTTGAGTTTTGTTCTCGAAAATCCTGCTAGAATTGGCAAAATTGATCAAAACAAAGATGGGGTAGGGGGAAAGTTATCGGTCGGATTTCCCAAAATAATATGTATAACTGGCAAGTGTTGTATACCGCCATACTCGCAAACACTCTGAGATTACGATACATGTGAATAATTAATTTCGTAAAAAACATCCTGCCCCTTAAGGTGGCCTCCGCAGTTTCGTAGTAATGGCCCCTCTCTAATTTCATAATACGATAGACTGCCCTTGTTCTGCTACATCATAATTCTTCTTGTCTTCTTAATAGCTTATATCTATAATGCCATCCTATTCAGCATTATCAACGCTGCAAACGAGTACGTACAAATCGAGTGCTGGCTTCGTCTACACGCTGATCAGGATCATGGAGTAAAGTTTGTCCTGCCTCAGTTATGCCCCTTGGGTGTGCCTAAAAATCGGGACTCATTTACGGGAAGAAAATCTGACAAAAAACGGTTAGGTTAACACCCCCTTTTTTTTGCCTTTTTAAGTTGAGACCGGACCAGGGAACGTGAGTAAGAAGTTTAATTGAAATCGCTCTTACAGATTTTTCTGGAAATTGAGCCGAATTTGACCATTTTTCGACATTTTTAAGGGGTTTTCTAGGAAAAATGAAGCAAGCATGGAGGAGAATGTTCGAGTTAAATTTTTCTATAACATAGTAGTGTTATATCTTAAAATAATAGTTTCATCATGCTCTTTCAGAAAATATATACATATAAGTGATTTGGGTTGAAGGTTTTGCGACAACTGGTGGCCGAAAAACGGAGCCATAGTCTATTCCATGCCGAATAAAAGAATCTCCGGAGTGCACCCTGATGGAACACTTGCGTAAAACGAATGCTTCCGGCATGAATGGCAGAGATAGGGATCCAAATCCCTGAGTAACCTTGGCTCATACTATACGTGTGTCGGCATAAAACTGACTATCCGGATCAGGTGTTGGAAATTTGATTAATAAGCCTGAACACCATTGTGGACAATTTTATCGAATTCCCAGCTTTGAATATCTATCCTAAACTCCTGTCTTTCAGTGGGGTTTTCCCTCGGTAGAAATCAGTGTGATTGTAGTTTTGTGGCTTGTAAAATACAAGCTTCGAGTCCGTCAATCATTATTCAGCCGTTGTCCAAGAAATAATTTTCGCGTCCATAATCCGAAGGCCTAATTCATAGGACAGCATTAGCATCAACTTAAAAAAAATCAATAGTATGCTAAAAAATAGGCTAGTTTCCTGCAAGACAGAATCGGTAAACAGTTTTTAATGATGCCGACAAGAAATCGGGAGTTCCAAAAATATCAATTCCGTATGCATTTGGTGGTGAATGTAGCGCTTGGTTGGCGTCGGGCTTCAGAGAAAGGTGTTCTGGATAAGAACTTGCTTATTATTAACATGACCAATTCTTCCTTGTTTGGGCAGTTTCTTCCATCTAACAGTCACATAGTTCATCATTTTCCAGCAGATGACTTGATAGAGCTATTATATCATCGCTCTTAAATATTTGTATCTAGTTATTATTATTATTATGTAATGCCATGTAATGTATCTAATACCGCTCAAGACGGAGCTAGGGGCCGTGTGACCATGTCATTCAAGATGTCCACATGAACAACAACAATAAAAGCGTGGATGGGATAAAAATCATCTCTGGGATCAGTTTTAGTTCTTGTGATATTTTTAGAAATATACTGTCAGTATATTTGTCTGTGGGGTCATATGACATCTTGCCATTACTCCGGTATGTATTTCCACTACCCTTGTTCTGTTGCGTTTGATTGGAGATGATACGCTGGAGAGGTGAATATGGAAATAAAATAATAAATGTTTTTGAGGATTGGGAATAAGAAAAAATATATAATGGTTTGTGTGTGGTATGTTTGGCAAGTCTATTTACTTTCAGTGTAGCCTCCATGCTTCATCCATTTAAAATCATCGAAACGTTGTCAGACTAAATGCAGACTGGCAGATGGGCAGTTAGGATGTATGCAGGGTTCCACTGCCCTCTAGCGGTGGAATGAAGAACTAGCCTCCTTTTCGATCACTTTTAAATGGACCAGAGTTGGTCAGAATATATGACTCGGGCTCTGGTGTCTTTGTGGGAATATTTGGCATTAACGTTGAAACCTCTGGTGTCGATGAAGTATTTGTCTTAAATATAAGTGTACGTCCTTATACTGGATATAATCGCTCCCACCCACCCGTCCATAACAAATGAGTTTGTCAATCTCCGTTTTGCTCTGTCATCCACAGTATCCATGCTTCACCCCTTGTCAGACTAATTGTAAACTGGAAGATGGCAGTTATGATGTAATAAAAACATGACATTTAATAACACTCACAAAGTAAGATAACACATATGACTTATATTATTACATTATAGCAGAAAAAGAGCTAATGTAAAAATCATAATACTCGGATAGAAATTCGGAGAACCTTTGAAGGATTCAAGGCTATACTGCACACTTTTACATGTTTGCGTACACTGTCAAAAAAAGTGGACGCTAGTGTTCAAATCTGAACACTAGTAAAGTATGAAAATGTGTTGAAATAAATCACTATAATGTTATCAAAAATGTGACCATTTTTGAAGACATTATGAACTAAAATGTGCAAATCATTTCCACGTGTATTTTAAAACTAGGAATATTCGTTCAAATGTAATGTGTACTTATTTGAACACTTTTACGCATAATGGCACAATGTTATGCGTCAGGAGTTCACTATGTGTTACAGATGGCGTCTTTAAATACGGATGATGGTTGGAAATTTAAGGGTAATGCGCTCTCGGGTAAAGGATCACTAAGCTTAAAATGTGAAACAAAACGTTGCTTCACATATACCTGATGAAGATTCTGATGACGGTTGATATCTAGACAAAGTCTCTCTTTGTGCAGATAGCAAGCGTCAGGTCCGACATTCAATATTCAGCCGTCGTCCATAAAATGATTTCTTCGTCAATAATTGATAGGCCTATTTCGAATGTGTAATAAATAAATATAACAAAAACACAAGAGAGAAGCGGTCAACAGTTTTCAATGACTCCAGCAAGACATGATGATGTTCTTCATAAAAATCCTCATCAATGAACGTTATTCTTTATCCAAATTAATTAGCACGTCTTTTCCCAGAGTATGTATATCAGTCATGCTTTGATTGTGACTGTTCATTAAACACCATGGCGATATGAAACACAAGATATTCAAACGGCCCCTAACCCCAGGTTAAGCGAAATTATACACAAGTTACGAAACGTAGCGCCAGAGATCGTATTTTGCACACACCATGGGCCATGTTAATGCCAGAGGAGCAATGCAATCTTTTCAAAAAATATGTTTAAAACATCACAAGTGTGACTAACGTCACAGGACCTACGAAGTAGGGTAGGCATTAGGACTTCAACGCGCACTGAGCTCTTGGAAATCCCCCCGTACAAGTTGAAATCCTGTCTATATTACGATGGGCACGGCCAAAGTCAGAATCACCAGTGATTTTCATTAAAAATCACCAGAAATTTTCATCAAAAGTAGGTCAGCTCAGAACTTGCTGGTAACAGTCCCCTAATGCACCTTCATGCAACAAATCAAGATTCTAATGTCAACGGTTCTCCTTATTTTGCGGACGAAAGGTCTCGGATGGACTCACTGACTACCGGGCAATTTGCAGATGGTAACCTACTTCGTAGGAAAAATCATCTTATAATTAATTTCTAGTGATATATTTTAAGTTTCAGCGAAAACCGATATCTAACGAAAGAACTTATTGTCACCACGACGAAGAACGTTCTGCTAATTGTGGACTAACTTCGGGCAAAGAACAAAGAAACGGGAATAATTTTCAGAGTTAGATATTATACACACGATACATGGTTTACTGCCGTTCGAATACCCGCCCAGTGATACAGTATAATGACCCGTAATAGGTTCGATTCGTGATTGTCTCAGATCCTTTCTGCTTAGTTCGATGCTAATAGCAAGCCTTGTAATTAAAGAAAATGATGTATACGCACGTATTGGTTCAGTGCATTGCTAATGAGAATGTTTTTGGCAAATGCTCATTTCAAATTTATTTCAGTCTTTCAGTAAATGAGATGTTGTTTGATTTTATTCCTTGACCGAACGATCGATATTTTTCTGGGTGCTTATCTCCGTGACTACCTCATCAGTCGACAGAAATTGAGCAATTACAGGCGGGATAATTGTTACATCCGGTGGTAACTCCTGTTATAGGAATTTTAATATTTTACTTCTGAGTTGTATTGCTTTGTTAAGCTTCTGAAGATCTATCGCTCCGTCATTTTGTCCTCTAATAGCGGTGGCGGGTGTTTATTAACAAAGGCATGAGCGCCAGATACAGCCTATCGGGTTACCAAAGTGACTTCTTATCACACATCCGAGCCGGTAGAGGGCGCTTTATAGTCCCGACCACGTACTTCCGGTTTTCAGCACTATCGACCAAGTCTAGCGTTTGAGTTGAATTAATCAAGAGGTAATTGCAGAACATGAAATCGTCATCTTTCTAACCCAAACGGAAGAGAGATAAACGATATAAACATCATGATTGAACGAACGAAACGCTTTCGGAGCATACACGCATGCGCCTTGATAGCCTATGTGCATGTATGTTACACAGAAACTCGTACATCATTAACACGAGCACACAAAGTCACAGGAAGAAATCTGAATTGTGTTTTCAAACCCTGATCAATAACACATTGTGTAAATGAAATATAGACATCGCTCGTGTCGATGAGTAATGTTGTACCCAGCGATGCCGTTTACTCCATATGCCCAGTCAGCCTATTTGAAACACATTAGCAAAACCCATATTAAACATTTTTGAATAAGATTGGCAGTTAATAGCCACTGGTATCCGGACTTCACAGAGAATAAACCGCATATATCAAACGTGCAAGTGTTGCAGTTGCTATAATTGTTAACCTCATTGCGCATGCCCAGCTCACAGCAAAGAGCTTGGTATAGCATGGCCTTTTTTAAGATCTTCTAACAAAGTGATCATATAATTAATTGAATGTTGTGAGAGATATCTGGCAATCTTCCCTTTGATATTCTTTTCGTGTTCAAAACTCCTTTAGCTCACGCCTGCGTCCCAGAAGCACTTTTTAGGGAGCTACGAATGAACGACATTGGTATTTTTGCGAAATATCTAGTTTTTGAAGGAAAACTACACAAATCTTTAACCTGAATTGATTGTTGATACATTATTAAAAGCTGGTTGTTCCACTGACCAACAATGATATAGTTTGTTTGTTTTTGTGAAGAAATTGATCTACTTATGTAACTCAACAGTGCCATTGAGTACCGGTGTGAAAGAAATGGAGATCCGCAGAGACCAGTGCCCGGTGTCCTATATGCTTTACCTAGGGCGAACTCTGATATCTAAGTGACCTTTTTCAGATGTCAGTGTCCGGGCTGGATTAAATCATAGCAAGCGGACACTCATATCTGGGGGACCACCGTTTCTCTTACTCCGGTAATTATAAAAATTAGTTGCATTGGGTTGGTAGAGGGTCCGATACTCAGGAACCTGATTGAAGGAGAAAGGTTGTGATGATTGAACGGTGGATTAGACAGGTTTCTCGCATTCCTATATGGCTTGAATCTCAAATGCCACGACAGAATTTAAAATGAAGATTTTAGTGGCATTTATTTGAATTCCTTTGTATAAGGAAAAAGCTATACTACGAGGCTGAAAGTTTGAAAATATCAGCAGTTATCTCTTCAAACCGGTAAAATTTTGTTGAGTTCCATGAATGCTACGGCCATGATCGAGAGCATCCATAATTCCAAGCGTACCCGTACTCTCTGCTTAATCCAGTCAGAGAACTATACGATAGTGCGCCATTCAATATTCAGCCGTCGTCCATAACAGAATTTCCGCGTCCATAAACGAAAGACCTAATTAATCTAACAACAATAGTACCAGATTTAAAGATAAACTATGATAACAGGAATACCCAGTCTCTCGTTCAGATATTTCCGTAGGCGGAAAGAGGTAAAATTTCCTTACTAACCTGCTAAATACAGATAATTAGGCCTTGCGAAGTAAATACAATTAAACATACAATTATGTCCAAGTTGAATAATCATACTATGCTTCGAGAAGTGTGTGTGTGTTTGTTCTCTGTGCACTATTATGGTGTTAGTGATGTCAGTATTGTTGTTGTTGTTGATTCACAGAGTATTTTGGAAAATGCTGAAAAGCGTATATGTCTGAAGAGAATGATAATGCGTGTGCAGTTTAATTAGTTCCTGAACTTGTGTAATGTTAAATAATGAGAGGACAAGCATAAAACACAAAGATAAAGGAGACAACTTACCTTTTAACTTTACTACTTTCGTCCCATCTAAAGTCTACACAGTATGGAAGAAGATCCTCCAAAATACAGAAATTGAGTGAGTGAGTGAGTGAGTGAGTGAGTGAATAGGATTCAACGTCGCTTTCAACATTGTTTTTTTATATCGCGACGAACCAATTAAGCACCACCCAGCCAAGTTGTGTTCCTGTTGCTTCAAAGAAGAAATCTTTAAAGCAACACGGAACCATACACCCTCCAGCCACCTTATAAAACAATGAGGACAGCATACAAGACACAATCAGGACGCTTACCTGGTGCAATCAAGACAAGTGATATTACAGTGCTAGACATCACATTATCAAGTTCCTGTTGCTTCTCAGCAAAGAAAGGTTAACCCCTCGATATTGGTAAAAGCTATGGAGCTTTAACCATGAAGTTGACAATGAATTTTAAACCATTCTCCAAATATCGTTGTTTACTGGTTAATAAAGATTAATTGAGAAATTAAAGAACGGAATAATTCGAAAATCGGCGGTTGCACTCGGGGTGCGCCCTTCAGGGCTTTTAATTGGTTTTAACATCCCTGGTACTTGGGGCCCAAATTGCGTTTTCCTATGTCCTATGTAAAATCAGTGGAGAACCCGATGTGGGGTACATATATGCTGAGGCTGTATGTAGTCTGCACAGGATAACCGAGTACAAGCATCCGATCCCGCATTCAATAGGTTGTAAGAGAAGCTTTTTATCGAGCGACTACTTTGGAAGATCTTTTTAGTCGGGTGAGGGAGGATTGCATCTTGGGTTATTTGAGATTACAACACATATAAGGGAAGTGGGAAGAGGTGCCGACATACTGACAGAGCCACATGACTTCACAGTATAGCCTTTCGGTTAACCTATTCTGAAGCACATACCAAGAATCTAACGATTCGTGATATGTGTTGTATCTCAGATACGCTTTTATTGTACCTGTTCATGTGGCAACTTGGATGATATGACCACACGGCCCCTAGCACCGGCATAAGCGGTATTAGATACAAATATAAGAGCTATGATGGAAATGCTCTGACAACTCGTATATTGGTAATTGGTGAGCTGTTTCGCTGTGACAACTCGTACAAAACAACTCGAAATAGATTTGTTACACAAGTTTTAATGTGTGTATGTTTTAATGCGTTGGATTAATAAGTTATTGGCTTGAGTACTTGAAGTATTACTGGACGCGACATTAAACCTCAATTCGTTCTCTCTCTCCTTTCAGTAGTTAGGAATTTTATTTCACTTTAATATTCCGGATCTCAGGGGAGGGCTGACCAAGTTCAAATTGTGTTTTCCTTTGTTTTAAGTATACGGTAGTTATGTAAAGTCAGTGGAGAACCCGATGCGGTGTACATATTTGCCAAGGCTGTTGGTAGCATGCTCAGGATAAGTATAAGCTTCAAATCGCACATTCAGTAGCTAACTGTCGTCCAAATGTACATGGTTGCTGAGGCTGTATGTAGAATGCTTCGGATAACCAAACATAAGCATCAGATCCGGCATTCAGCAGCTAGCCTTCGTCCAAATTGTGTTTCCCAATGTTATGGATATAGTATGAGTATATAAGAAATAAAACTACACAAAATGTAGAGCTTTGAACTAAACTGTATATTGCACTGCTAAACCGGTTTCGTCCATTTTATGGACTTTTCAATAGCAATAATATATTTATTCATATGTAAGGCTATATATATATATATACATATAGTTGCCTTGCAGTTGAACATGTTAAAACGCATTTTATTATAAAAATTGGACACTGGATCTGTATATCCGACCAACCACATGGCGACATTGGATAATGTACATATACGGAGGCTGTATGTAGTATATTCCCGAGAGCTAATAGCTAGCCATCTTCTATGAAGGATTCTCGCGCCAGCAAATTTAATACCAGTCATTGTAATTATTGAAAATAAATTCACAAATTATCGTGAAAACTGAACGACCCGGATGAATGCCGTGTCGTTAAATTTTAAACTAGAGGTGAAACTGCTCTCTACGCGGGCACATAAACTCAAAATGACCTACTTAATATATCCATAGCAATCAACAGCGGAAACTTAATTCAGCCATCCACTCTACCCATTTTTGACAATGGGCTGGCTAGTAAAAACTTATGCCATCAGTCTCGATCAGCAGCTGCTGACGTATCCCAACATATCCCAAGAGCGTTTCTGTGTAACTATCGTGACGTTCTAATACACGATATAATGGTACAGCGCACAACGTAACATATAGCCTAATTAAACAAATTGGGCTATGTATCTTCAATCAAGTTCTCGTTTTATTACGTTTCTGTGGCCAGTTTCGCAACATTCACATGTGATCGGGCATCTATCGTCAGACCTTTTAGTGCATTTTACCAGTACGGGTCTGCAGCAAATCAGAAGCACCTCCGCGAGCTGGTACTTCAATAGCAATGGGCAATTTAAATCGGTTTGCGAGAAATAGACATCGAGTCCAATGAAGAGAAAATATCGTTGAATTTGACGCAGGTGACATAGAGCTGTCGAACGATATTCTGGTTGCACGTCTATCGACATCTAGATAGACTATCGACATCTCTATGCAAAATCACTCCGGTGAAAGAAAAGGCGGTTACCGTCAATTGTACTCATATACTGGGATAAACTGTCGAGATTTAATTTGACTGAGCTCGCGCAGATGGTTCCGTAGGTATAATGAACTCTTGGAATATCTTCATACCATCTCAGATCTACGGTGGCTCATATATGCACACCAGTAAATCAATTTTGGTTTTCGCGGAGGTGGGTAGATGTATCACTAATATACACACACTAAATTGAAAACCATTGATTCAACAATGACAGCCATCTTGAATCGAGACATCGTGGCCAAATAAAAGATGGAGCTGATTAACCATCGTCACCGTGCGAATTAATAGATTACGGGAAAGTATAAAAGCGTCACGTGTTATTTATATGGAAAGGGTTCTGTCTAATTTCTGTGCATACAGTTTCACTTCTGATAACTTTAGTAATATATGGGGCAAATATGTATTAACCTCGCGTTAATCCAGTCATCGACGGCAGCCACAGTTCGTTGCCTCCAATGTGTTCGCTATTTCATTTAGAAAATTACTTGCCGAGTTTAAAGGATATTCTACGCCAAGCACAGCCGATTCCTCAAACATCTGGGAGCAAATAAAGAAAGCTCATTCAGAGGTGTAAAGGATTAAATTTCAACAGTTTTCAAACTTCGGTAACATTTTTCTCGGCAATCTCTCAGAGCAATCTCCTCTGTTTGGGGGTCGTTATTGTGAGTTACTCAAGGGAGATATCTAGATTTCGAGAGCCGTTGTCATTTCTGCCATGAACTTCTATGATGTATTATTCTACAAAACCACAAAGCTTCGTTTACTTCCTCATCTGCCGCGCACGTATCGCATAGTTGTCGATGTATAGTTTTTTATGCATAGTGTTCAATGAGTATAAAATTGGGTTTCCAAAATTTAAAGGCGTGAAACTGAAGATTGCATCGAAGCAAATTGATTACGTTTTTCTGTATCGCCGTTATATAATTAGGATTCTTTGCTCCGTGAATAAACCGATGCAGTTACTGTGCGCGTTGACCCGTGACGTTAAAGTGGCCTGACGATAGCTATCGACAATATGGTATAAAAAAATGTCGCAATTAAAGAACAATCAAGACATCTGTATTATAATTCGCCAGCAATTACGCACCTTTGCCAGTATTATACAATGTTATATTATCCTAATAAAGAGGTATATCGAAAGATCTGCTATAATGTCTGCAATAAGCGTTTTCTTTGTTGTCACGGCAATGAATTTTGGTTGAGCGAATTCGAGTGATGTGGGGGAAAAAAATCACGAGATGAAAATCAACGAGAATATTCCATTTTGTGGAAGTAGTTTAATCTTTTAGTTTAAAAATTAACTCCCTATTTTCATTATGATATGGAACACGAATCAGACGTTCATTTGGATGAATGGACAGCTTCTCTTCTGTCAAAAAAACTAGCGTGTGTTTTCTTATATTTTATTGTATGCTCGTTTCAAATTTGGTATTGATAGTGATATGTCTATAATGTCTCTATACGTTGTGTATACTTTGAAATTGGATGGCGGTGGTCTACTGAATGTAGACTGCATTTAAGCACATTAAATTATTTTTTAATTCCCAAATAGCACATAGAGTAAACACATCTGACCAATGAAGTCACATATATTGTTCGCACCAAGCAGACATGTTAAAGGAAATGAGGAGGAAATCTACCGAAAACAAGCCGCCATACGACAAATGTCATTGTGGTGTGGGTAAAATGGTAGCGGATCATTATTTTGCGTGCGTTACTACTTTGAAACTCTAATTGGTCCATGACATATAGAACAAAGAGAATTAATACAGATTCACGTGCACATGTAGTCCAGGTACCCATGATCTGGACTGATAACCGCCAGAGACCAGTATATTCCTATCAGTGAAAGTCCCCCTATTTCTCATGAACAGGAATTGGACCTGGGTTCTGGGGTTTTGTATCGATATTTGTCAATGTCAATCTTTGCAACATCAGCGCTTATCAGTTTAGGGAGTGTAAGCGAAAACCTACAATTGTGGTCAGAACATTGAACGGCATACTGTTTCTTGGTTAAATTCAAAATGGTGGTCATGTGTCATTTGTAACAAATACCTTCTTAGCAAGGTGATTGTTGTGCATATTTGTTGAAACCACTCGTTTTTACAGCTTAGACTTTCATTTCCTTCTCACTTTTAGGCGTCTTTGCTATAACCTTTCGCTTGAACCATAAAATGTTAAGTTAAAATGACTAACATCTTCTGGACCACAAAGTACAAAATCGCGTCAGATACTAGCTAAGTATTTTAAGTATCTCGTTGAATGTGAACAATTATCTTATCGAAGTACACAATTGGTCATTAAATATGCCGGACAATGACCACAATAATTGCAGACGAAATCAGGGGTTATGGAAAGGAACATAGCAGTGGCTTGTGTTAAAGAAGAAATTAGCACAGCATGTCAACAACGTGTTTCGCTGTTCTTATCCTCTGTCTTTTAATTACTCGTTTTGGAAGATGAAGACAACAAGAGTAAGTGGAATACTCTTTAATACTGGAGTTTTTCTTCCTATTGTTTTACCAAAGTATTGCATAATCTCATAGATAAGCATATTCAGAAGAAAATTTTCAAAACAAATAAAAAATAAAAAACGTCTATAAAAATTCCTGTTTCTATAATGTCAATGTGACGTCATTACAGCAATCATTGGAGGTTCGCATTTTACAACAGAATGTCAGATATGTAGTGTGTGAGGTTTCATCTCTCTACTCCATAATGTTTCAAAGATTTTCAGGAGGTATGTCACCTTCAAGCGGACTGTGATCCAGCCCAGGTCACCCAGGTCAAATACATTTTAATGACACTTTAACACTTTATTGTCAAAAAAAATTATGTTGACGAGCAAATTCGGACTCACCACATGCTAATTATAGTAAAATAACTTGTTACAATGTTGCAAGAAAATTTGATGGGGAAAAATGGACAAAACAAGTTAAACATGCACAAAATACACAAACAACTTTTCACGACATATACCACAGTTGGAATAGTTTGTCACGTAGACTGTAATTTTCATATTTCGGAAAAATATTGTATATTATCGTTATATGTTCTCAAAAAGCATACGAGGTTTACGAAACATAGACATCGTATAGACAGCTTCTAGTTCAGTTACTTCAAAATTAGATTAAATATCACTGCTCCCAAAACGAAACTCAGAAATGCGAATTAACAGAATATCTGGGCGCCTGCCATTTTACCGAGCTAGGAGAATTTCACATTTCATTAGATAATACCCTTATCTTATTAGCTTCATTCTCCGTGCATTCCAGCTTTAAAAAAAACACTCTTTGACCTGGAAAGCGACTACTATAAGCACAGAGGGGCACGGCTGTGGGATATTGCTCGAGATGAACAGAAGATGACCTTACGACGTGGCTATGACGTATAAGGAAAATCCCTACACGATTCAGCTTGAATCCGACCGAACGAACTGTTTTGCACATGGGTCAAATATATTTCATAAGCTCTGCCAATATAAACACGGAAAATGATCTGTAGATCATTCTTTTAACGCTAGGTCAAGAAAGTTATAACGTAGAATTGAAAAGTAATCGGAATGTATGACAAACAACGCTTTTACTATATATGATGTCACTTCTGACTCGTGGCTGGGGTATTCTCCAGTGAGGTGGTTGTTCAATCCATCGCTTTGTAGAGGTGTGTATTCGTTCCATGAATGTGATTGCGCCGACCTCGGATCTCACTGGACCAATCGGATGTGACCATATGTGAAAGCGATAAATAACTTACACAATGACCGTATTGTGTAACACATCATGGTTGTTTATATTGACAAATGTTGCATCAGGCGATTGAATTGGAAATCTCCCTGCTGATAAAAAAAATTAACTGAGTAAAGGTCCGCCTGTCGAAATGGCTTTTCTGGTCATATTCGTGTCATCTTATATTAAGGATAATAGGTCACCTGATGTACACCTGTTGTGGACAGTTGTCCATTTCAGTACACACGCATGACGTCACTCTACACTGTATAAGATGGATCAGGACTCTAGCTGTTCCCATTATTCTACCAGTAACATACTGGACTACAGCATTTTTCTAACGCAAAACACTTTCTCGACAATAACGGCTAAATATATTCAACAACATTATTCCAGTATATATGGTGTAGCTCTTTGTTCTGAGTAAAGTGATACAGATTTTATTTATTTGCCAACATATGGTCCTCTGTACGTGTACCGAATAACCTCAAACTTTAACAAAATGTCCGCTCATTGTTTTCAGAATCCCAGTTTGACGCTCTGGATAGTGCTGCAGATATCTCGGATATGCTTGATGAGGGCGGAGCTTGCTACGTCTCTGAAACAAGACGTTCACATGAAGGTAGGAACTTGCAGCCTATTCTCAATTGAAATTTACATGCGACATTGTAAATAACAACATATGTCTTAGATTTCTCATTTTGGGGAGTAGTAAAGAATCCAAGCCATAGTTACCCGTGTGTGGAATGAGTCATGAATGAAGTTTGCCTCAAATCCTCACAATTGCAACCGTTTTCCAACTATTCAATATTGGGAGTAGTAAAGAATCATTCGGGGAGGTTAAACGGTTGCAATTGTGAGGATTTGAGGCAAACTTCATTCATGACTCATTCCACACACGGGTTACTATGGCTCGGATTCTTTACTACTGCCCCATGTTGTACCTTTCTCAACGATGAGGTGATTAAGCCTCCGTTTTTTATTGCTCTGTCGCTCGCAGCGTCCATGATCAAAATTATTGAAGCGTTTCGATGTAAAGCTTATTTAGCTTCTGTATTGGCTTCATTAAAAGAATGAAAAAACAAGCACTGGATGAGCGCAAAGACCTCCGTCGAGGCAATAGGCAATAGGGATGGGGAATACATCACTGAATAACGTAGGGCCGGATGCCAAGCTCAATTTTGCATTTGTTGGACGTTAACTTCACTAATTTAATTAACCTGGGATTGAGGGTTCCCCACTAGCATGTATAGCCAGGGATGTGGTCGTCACATTCCCCACAAATAATTTTTGTGTCTGATTTCACGTGCTTGAAACATTAGGGCATGGAATAGTGTATATGGATGGACAACCTGGAATACTGCTTGTGACACTAGAAAAAATCGCTCGGTATAATTTAATATACTGATGTTACAGGTCACCTTCACCCACAGTGACTTGGGTATTCGTCGATCTTGTTGTTGTTGTGATTATATAATTTTATTTTTATTTCAAGAATATAATTATTTCCCACCTTTTCATACACCGCAATGACAGTGGATGTCATAAAAATGCTTACTATACGACCTACATCGATCTACATACCCCTCCTCTACTAGATCTCCATCTAAATATCAAGTGAGGAAACTGCAATGATATTTAGATGACGATCTAGTAGAGGAGGGGTATGTAGATCGAAGTAGGTCGTATAGAAAGCATTTTTATGACATACACTGTCATTGCGGTGTAATAAAAGGTGGGAAATAATTATATTATTGAAAAAAATATATATAATAACAACAACATCGAAGAAGACACTCCCTGCTACCCAAGTCACTGTGCCTTCACCATTCTGTATTAATGACCATGGACTTGTACATGTATCACATTCATATTGAATAGTGATGGCTGATGAGAATATTGCCCATATGGAATAATTGGCTGGATTCCAGCAAATAAAAAGTTCATCATGTTAATCATAAACAACTTATAATTAATAATACTATCAAATAATTATGTTTATTCCTAGTCAACATCAATGTATTACAGACAATATTATGACTGAATCATGGTGACAGATATTCAAGGGTATATATGTCTACACTAATCTGAAGAAGACTCATGATGCTTATTATATTATGTTGTAAAACTTCACTTGCTAATTATGTTGCTTATTGTGCTTATTGTGAAAATAAATGAAGTTATGAAAATAAATTTAGTATGACTGCACATTGCCCTCAAATTAGAAAATATCTCCAGCAGTTAAAGTTAAGCCAATTGTAACAATACATAACACCATGATATTGTTGTAATTACAAGCGTCTGGTCCGTCATTCATAATTCAGCCGTCGTCCATTAAAGAATATCCGCGTCCATAATCCAAAGACCATTTCTATATTCCATATAACAGTATTAGCACCAAATTCAAAAAGACAATCATAGTATACATGAACATAGGCTTGTTTCCTGCAAGAGAGAAGCGGTCAGCAGTTTTCAATGATGCCGGCAAGACATCATGATGTTCCAAAAATATCAAATCCGTATCGCTGATCAGTATTCTTAATCCATAATATTCGTTGTAAAGTCGTCATCTAAGAATGATGTATCTCAGTCACGCTTTGATTGTGACTGTTCATATGAGTACCATGAGGATCTCGAAGTACATGGGTTCATACGGCCCCTAGCCCCGGGTTAAGCGGAATTAGACACAAGTTACGAAACGTAGCGCCATAGATCTTGCACGCTACGTTCGTATTTCGCTATCAGCATGCGATATGTATCGACAAATTTGAGAAACTTTGAGTGGAGGCGCTTGGTGGAATAGCCCTGTTTTATAAGTTTCTGCAACAATGTTTGTGACGTTGATTAAAATCGTCACATTTAACACAGTATCTAGCAAATCCTACTAAGCGAGATATGTATACGCCATATGCAGGTCCCACTGGAATATTACTGTCCAGAAAGGGATAGTTTACGATGTCGAAACTGTAATCATCTCTTTTGTCATAAAGTCGACGAGAGAGAATGCCCGCTTCATTTTTATAGAGATATAGATCTAAATATGATGTGCCGGTAGGGCTATCTGTAGTTTCCTTCAAATCCAGTGAAGGTGGATATATATCCTTCACTGCGTCATTTATATAGCGATTATCCACAGCGAGAAGATCATCTATATAGCGTTTGGTGAATGAGAAGGAACGTGTTTGAATGGATCGGTTTTTGAAAGCGCCTGCATATAGTCATATTCATGAGAGAACAGATATAGGTCAGCCAATAGGGGTGCACAATTGGTACCCATTGGAATACCTATATGCTGCTGATATATTGTGTTGCCAAATTTCACATAGATATTTTCAATGAGAAATTCAAGCAACTCAATAAACAAAGAAACATCCCATGAATGATATATCTTGTATGTAGTAGCGCTAAAGAATGCTTTATGGCTTCCGACATTAATATATCTACGATCAGTTTTCTTGAACACAGATACTATTAATGAACTTAGACGGTCAATACGGTCCTTATGAGGGATTGTAATATAGAGAGTCACTGAATGTAGTCTGTTAACATAGAAAGGTACACTTACTTGAAAACATGTTCTTGTATGAATTTGATCTTTGGTTAAGAACTATTGTAATTAATGCATGAGATACATGTACCTATTCTTTTTGTTATTCTTTATGCAGTTCATTTTGTATGTATTTTATGCATGTACATTTACCAGAAAATAAAATAATTAAAATATGTTCGTCTTTTACCTCTACTCAGGAAATGAACTCTTGTTTCTAGTAGCTAAATCATTTTAGACACATTCAAATCTTCACTTGGTCAAGGGACATAATTTTGCACAAAAAAAGTATAGATCTACACAGGTGCGGACCAGAAACATACAGCTTCTTGCCTAAGCTTGGATAATCTTATTCATTCAAATATTCCAAGCTGGAGCTGCTACCACTCAAGACTGGCCGGCAGATATTTTATGACCTTTGATGATATTTGTGGAGCATGCTGCAGGACTTGAACTTTCATAGATCTGATATTATCCACACAATTCCATTCTACATGATACTGTTGCCATAGTACCGATAAACTAGGTCCCTTTATTTATGTGTTCTAGATCCAGGAGCTATTGGGAGCTGCAGGTTTTGTAAAAGTTAGATCCAATTATTCTGAGTGAAGGAATGAAGTCCGGCATGGTTGTTTTAAGTTAGAACTCGGCATCCTTGGAAATGTCTGACCGATTGACACATGTATCACCCTGCAGATGGTCATTACATGCGTAATGTTTATTTCCTGAGGAATCAGCTCATATCCAATGTGGGCGGGGGGGGGGGGGTGCACAATACTATTTGGCCAATCACTGTGGCTCTGATTTTCACCACCTCTATCATTCCACACCTTTCTGACATAGCTAAACCAATCGATAGTCTGTAGTGGTACTTCCAGTTCATCCAGTACATCCATTGTGTAACAGTCCTGTTGCGTCTTATATCAGAAGTGCTGAATCAATTGTATACATTTAATATCAAAACTCCGTTCATTGAAAATGTTACAAGAATTTGCAAAAGTATGAAATGAATACTATGAGGTCTTAATCCAATCTATACATGCGTGATCAATAATATAAATCCTGAAGAACGATGATGGATCTTGACCACTGGTTGGATTGGAGTTCAATGATGTTCATGAACATGATAAGTGGCATGAGCATGAATCCAGGATATTATAATCTAGAACAGGATTGTTCATATCACTAACTTCTCTATGGAGCAATGTTTTGGGAAAGGTTCTATTCACGCTATCAGTAAAAAATCTCAATAATGTAGGCCTGCATGTGGAATGTAGATACTCCTTTGTTTTAACTACAAAGTTCAGAATAAGTTTTCAGAATCCCAGGTTTTAGCAAGCAAGTTATTTTTTCATCAAAAGATATCTGATGGTGTATGTGCAGACTTGAAGATTGTGTAAAATACTAATGGCCTGCCATTATACATCAGTAATAATACATGTAGTAGGACACATACCAGCTGGACTTGAAACTGCATTATACTCCAAAGAGGTTTTGTGGCATACAAGTGTCACAGCACACAATGTGGATGTCACTAAACTGTTAGGATAAATGAAAAGAAAAGGTTTACAATGTTGTCAAACAAAAAGTATAATGTATATTATTTCTCAGCTTTATTAAATAAGTTTACAGACTCAAGCAGGCTTTTTAACCAGGCTGGTGGGTATTATCAACTGAAAGAAAAAAAGTATCAGAAAAAATCAGGGCATCGTCGATTGTGCTCTTGTCTTCCAGTCAGTGCGTGCATGACCTCCCGTGCATTTGATATGCAACAACAACAACTTGGACTATTTGGTTGGCTTCGGCATAAGTCATCAGCAGACAAAGACTTTCCGATATATAGAAATGACGGGTGGTATAGTAGGAATCATTGTGTTGTAATGACATCAAATGGCGGCAATAAACTTACCAGAAAAACGGCAAAAAATCGCATCGTCCATGTCTATAAGCTGAGGTGCCGCCATGTTGAATCTTCCGCTGGAAGCCGCCAACCCAACCTGACTCCCGTAACTCGCATGATGGGAGGTGGAACCCGACTACAGAAGCAAGGCCCATTGAAATGCATTGCAATGAGGGTTCCCCATTATTTCAATTGTGTCCAAAAACATTGCTTCAAAATTTCGTCGGGAACCATGACAAACCCTATTGGAAATCATGTGAGTCGTGGGTTCCCCTTATGACAATTATTTGGCGGGAGATTTCACGTTGCATTCCTAGACCTCCGTCTGATCGACGGAGGTAAAAATACCATAATCGATGTTGTGATCATCCCCTGTATACACGGGGTCTTTTATGACGGAAATGTCCATCTTCTTGACCCTCGATTTCAGGTGATTTTGGGGCTCCATAGGGATATTTTTAACGTCTGTAATTAATATATGACCGATGAAAGGTCATATAGTCTGCCATTTCTGTATTTTTATTCATGGCGGCCCATTTTCTCAAATGAAGGTCCAATAGGGCGCAAAGGTAATAATAAGTGCGCCATGGAGATGTTCGAGTTACCAACAGGGAAATGTATTTGTCGTCGGCATAGCGTTGAGGGAAGGGAGACGCTACGAATCTTAGCTAATTACCCATGTCATTACATAATTACCCTCAGCTCGTTGACTTCATTCACCGTATATTTCAACCGATGTCAGGTTCTCCAAGCATTAAGACACATGTCCGCTTCATGTGACGAGCCAATGAAATTATCTGTATTTAAATATTTTTAACGTCTGTAATTAATATATGACCGACGAAGGGCCATATAGTCTGCCATTTCTGTATTTTTATTCATGGCGGCCCATTTTCTCAAATGAAGGTCCAATAGGGCGCAAAGATAATAATAAGTGCGCCATGGAGATGTTCGAGTTACCAACAGGGAAATGTATTTGTCGTCGGCATAGCGTTGAGGGAAGGGAGACGCTATGAATCTTAGCTAATTACAACACATATAAGGGAAGTGGGAAGAGGTGCCGTCATACTGACAGAGCCACGTGACTTCACAGTATAGTCTTCTGGTTAACCTATTCTAAAGCACATACCAAGAATCTAACGATTCGTGATATGTGTTGTATCTCAGGTACGCTTTTATTGTACCTGTTCATGTGGCAACTTCGATGATATGACCACACGGCCCCTAGCACTGGCATAAGCGGTATTAGATACAAATCTAAAGAGCTATGATGGAAATGCTCTGACAACTCGTATACTGGTAATTGGTGAGCTGTTTCGCTGTGACAACTCGTACATTGGAGATTGGTGAGCTGTATCGTCGTCAGATGTAAATGACGGCATTTAACACAAAAGACTAGCCTGTAATGCCCGATGTCGACCCAGCATCAACTTCCCACAAGTGCCAACATATATCAAAGATCAAAAGGTCTGTACAGGGGGCGGGCCTCGGGGACGAAACGTCCACCAGCAGAATCTCGCCATATACAGGTAAAATTACAACACATATAAGGGAAGTGGGAAGAGGTGCCGACATACTGACTGCGTCACATGACTTCACAGAATAGTCTTCTGGTTAACCTATTCTAAAGCACATACCAAGAATCTAACGATTCGTGATATGTGTTGTATCTCAGGTACGCTTTTATTGTAGCTGTTCATGTGGCAACTTGGATGACATGACCGCCCCGCAATAATGGCGACACATGATTCGCAAGCCATATTATGGATGGCGAAGTGTACACAAATGAAGTATAGAGTAAACCTGAGAAACAGAGCGTGCGCTGAGGAGGATGGATTCTTGCACGTTCTGGATCAGCCAAAAAACACTGACATCTTACCGAGCTAAGGGAATTCCCCGTGTCATTACATAATTACCCTCAGCTCGTTGACTTCATTCACCGTATATTTCAACCGATGTCAGCTTCTCCAAGCATTAAGACACACGTCCGCTTCATTTGACGAGCCAATGAAATTATCTGTATTTAAATATTTTGACCTGGGAACCTCAGACTTTAGACATGTTAGTTTCAATTGCTATTTTATTTCTCACTCTCATGGGGCATGCTTCTTTAAATCATATTACAAACGGCCTAACATAATTGAAAGAAATAAAATCGACGGCAGTTCATAGGAAAGAAAAAAAGTTTTGTGATGGGGAAACTTCGCAGCCCCCACGCGATAGTTTCCGCCCACTATTGTTGGAGATCATTCTAGTCCCGCAAAACTTCCTATAAATTTTGGGGGGCGAGTAGGCGTGTATGATTTTCGCGTATGATCTTATGGCCAGTGAGCGTTAACTGTTTTCATCAAATGAAAGCGCTAAGCTGCACAGATTAGCCTCTCGGTAATAGTGCTGAACTAGCCGGCGTATATGACATCTACTGAGTGATAACTGAGTAAAGACACGAGAAACTGGTGAACTATTTCTTCACAATGCAGGAGCTGAGCAGTTGCCGCCCTCCCGTCCCCCCCCCCCTCCACTTTTGCGACAAGGTAAACATTTTCTTTTCCAGCATGCTACGTTTTCAATCAATTTTCCTTGGGACATAAAGAAGAATATATGTACAACGATTCAGCCCCTCGCTGTCTCGTAAAGCATGCAGCTGCCGGAATTGTAATCGATGTATATAGATGGCGCTGCATGTCATGTCCAGATTAGCATCCGGGCTCCTATGGCGATATATGGAGCTATATGGCGGTGCATGTCATGTCTCGATTAGCATCCGGGTTCCCATGGTCCAAATATCCAGTTTATCCGTCATTGACTATCGAGTTTGAAGGCAGTTGAGATATCGACCTGTTCAGATCGGTAAAGGCAACCTTTATTTTGGAGCGTAGATATTAGCAGTCGATTAAAATATCGCCTGATGACAATGTCAAAAAGCGGAAAATTCAGGCAACACTTGCATGAAGCGATCTGCGTGTCGCTGAAAAACATGATCCCCCATTCACGTTGACAGCACGGTTACTGGGGATGCTGAAAGTACCCGTATTTGTGTAGATGACGAAAGATCGACAACCTCAACTTTGATGCCAAAGGCGCATCTTCAAGTCATCTAGAGCCGAGCTCAGCCAGCCCGCCAGACTGTAGTAGCACAATACAAGGGCGGAGCTGAAAAATACTGATCAAGTCCCAATCACGCTCTCAAGTATACCTTCCCTAGTGGGGCCTTTGTTAAATATAATAGATCATTACAACCTCAATGGTTTGATACATATTCGTGGCTATACTCTATTTTGAACACAACGACGCAGCTTTATGTCTCATCTGTATACTAGCCGACGAACAGAAGAAATTATTAGCCGCCCAAAATTCTGAAACATCCTTTTTAAGGAAGGGTTTTCGAACTGGAACAAGCGCTGGATGAGCGCAAAAACCTCCGTCGAGGCAATAGGGTCCGTCGAGGCAATGGGGTAGGGGAATACATCACTGAATAACACAGGGCTTGATGCCAAGCTCAATTCTGCATTTGTTAGACGTTAACTTCACTAATCTAATTACAAGTCATTTTCATAGCTACCCACAGCAAAATATTGAGTTTTTTAAATGTAAAAATGGAATTTATTTTAATTTTAGCGTCCCTTTGGCAAAATCAAATTAAATATTTTTGCATTTTAGCATCCCCACGCAATTTCGGGTTAAATACCTACACAGGTGTTTGGTAAGCTTTTTAGCAGGCGGGGGAGGGGGGTATCGTCAATAATAGAAGTTCCACATGTATTCTGCTTTTTCTTTCCAGACAGACAATATTCTTTCTCGCTGCTATTGAAGACCAATCCTCCATGGCTTCATCGTAGAAGAAGATGGGAAAGATGAACAAATAAGGAGCATTCAAGTATTATGTACGCATCAAGGGGGAAGGGTGGTAAAAAAATTATTTTCCTATGTACTCCGGTTAAATTTTGAATACAGGGGGTGGGGAAAGGGGGTAAAAAATCAGATTTTTTTTGCGTAAGTAATACTTGAATGCTCCCTAATCATTGTGGATGAAGAACTTAGTTGCGGCTTTGCCATATGGACACCTTCTCAAGCTCCCCCAATAAAATGAAACTGAAACACAATGTATTTGGGTTGTTTTGTTTTCATTTCAATTTAATTATCGTCAAGGATTCAATGTGAGTAGATGAAGTGATGTATGTTTGGCCAATTTCTTCAAGAAAATTCGTCTGACAGTTTAATAATATATTACGTGACATTGGGATAATGTCTAGTGAAATATTCTCTTTTCCACCCAAGCGCATTATCAAGAATAAACTATGTAACAACTTTGAAAAAACAAACACGTGTTTTTGTTGTTGTTGTTGTTGTTGTTGTTGTTGTTACGAAAATGATCATGTGAAATCATCAAATCAAGCGACCTTATTTCGTATCTGACGACAAGCTAACTTGACGACTTTTCAAAGTTCTTACCCTTCATTATTTATAATTGGGTCGAAACTTCGTTGGGGAAATATAACTGCTGTAAAATTGTACCGACAGTACGTCGTGATGAAAGTAGAAAGTTAAAGCTCTCGGACGCCTCGTTCTGATCTGATGCTGTACATAAGGGGGGACTACTCTGTCGCTCTTGCAAACGTACCGTCAACGTAGGCAGTATGTAAATAAGCTGAACCTTTTCATAGTTGCACAGCAGGACTACTACTCCACAAAGTGAAGGACATCTCGGTTCAATTGTTTTAAATAATGTCTGCTTGTTCTGGTTGGACATTGGTGTCTGATGATACCACGAGGTCATCATTCACGGTGTTCATCAGGATGAGTATAGATATTACATCAAATCCCGTTTTTATTCACCACTCTGTTTAATACATGGCAGTGTGACTAACGTCACAGGACCTACGAAATAGGGTTTGATATAATTTAAGTGTGTACTCGAGAGATGACTTGGGGGCCCTGTGTGCTACCATGAGAGAATTTATATAGCATCTCTAAATTGACAGTGGGAACTATTAACTTTTCCAGATGTCATCGCTGGTGAGTCGTTAGCATAGCAACTATTATCGCCCTCAGTTTCTATTACCATGGGCACTGATCAGCCCAGCAGTACAGCACGAGGTGTTGGGAGGAGAGTCCGAGAGAGCGGGGCACCCCCCCCCCCCCCCCCTTCTCGGCATTAGGAGATTTTTTTCAAATTAGCGTAGGGAATGGTGCTCTGTCAGAGCAGTTGAGAAGTAAATGTTTCAAGTCCCAAAATAAGACCGGAAACTGGAAAAGAAACACAAATTTGAAGTGAGAACGGTCAAGATCAGAGATTTGTTAGAATGCAAGAATCAAAAAGAGAGCCATTCTCCATGGATATATTTATTTGGCATTCAACTTCAAGGTACCTCATCTGAAGAGAGTACATAGTAATAATCAATGAACAATAAAGCACACACGAAAAAAATAAACAACTGGTTATAGGTTACTGAATTTAAAACACAACGATGATCTTATTATTGATCTCTTCAGTAATAACAGATAATAGGGTCATTGTTGTGTTTAAATTTAGTAATTTCTCTCATAAAATCCAGTAATTTTTTATTTCTTTTTGAGGTAGAACATTTTTTAAGTAATGACTGAACTGAAGAAATTATGCAATGTTGTATAGGCTGGATATATAAAACGTGCAGTATAATATGCCTTCAACGGAATTCCAAGACCAGCAAATGAGTGAAAACGGATACCATCGGAATGTGTGTCAACATTACAGTGAGGCTAAAAATAGATTACTCCAGAATCTCCAGTTTAATACTAGATTCAAGTGTACTGTTCAACTAGCCATATTATAGATATCTCATAGTACATGTAGATCTAATAGACTGATTACGACGTACGAGCGAGCGCACACATGCATGTGTGCTTTTAATATAGATATAATTAAAATATATTTTGGAAGCTGACGTCTTAGAACAACAACGACCACCGAAAGCCAACAAATACCCTGACGCTTCTGTGAGAAGAAGTTTTTCAAAGTTGCTTGGCGCTTCTGACAATGATTTATAAAATACATGTACATGTAAAGTGATTCGGTAAAACTTCGCAGCAGAGCAGACGAAATAGCAACCTCCATTCTCCGATGAAATGATTTGCTTCCTTCATGCATCGTGGCATATACAGCTCGGGAAGCGTGGCGTGGACTATTAGGGAAAACATGGCAGAGCTACCTGGAAACGTATAATGGCGACATATTTTGGCAAGTACCATTAAAGTTACTGATATTTTCGAGTGCTGGGCGCATAATTTTTTTTTTTTTTTGCTTTAGTGCTGGGCGGCCGAAGTTAGTCCCAGGCGCTTAAAAGTCACAGTGAAGCGTACAGTCAAGGGTTCCCGATGGGCATGACAGTGCACTCGAGTCATCAATAAATAATAAAAAATTAATTATAAATTAAATTTTCATCAGAATTCGATCAGCTCAGAACTTGCTGGTAACAATGCCCTAATGCACGTTCATGCCAAAAATCAAGGTTCTAATGTTAACGGTTCTCCTTATTTTGCCGACGAAAGGATTCGGATGGACTGACTCACTCACTCACTCACTCATTACCGGACAATTTGCGATCTGTAGCCTACTTCGTAGGAATATATTTTCTTACCTGTGGTTAAGAAATTATACCAATATTTCTGCTCTGGTAAAGAATTTTGTTTTAAATAATGTCTTTGCTTGTTCTGGTTGGACATTGGTGTCTGAGGATACCATAGGAGGTCCTCATTCACGGTGTTCATCAGGATGAGTATAGATATTACATCAAATCTCGTTTTTATTCACCACATCGTCAAATCTAAATCTATATGGTGAGTTTAATTTTTGTTTAAACAAAATATGCATGTGCTATATTGGCCTTTTTAATTCAGTTTTATATTTTTTATAGATAGGGTCGTTAGGATTTTATTACTATTAAATTAAGTGTGTTGGTCCGTACATATGCTCCCTTCCTTTTATGTCTCTAACCTCACCATGACATTAAATAACGCCTTTGGAGTTTGTTTTTTCTACATGTTTTTTAATCCATTACAAATCCGTATAGTTGGATATTTTAAATCAATATTTATGTTGTACATCAAACTCAATGCAACGACCTGGCGCGCATAATTTTATTAAATTGAAAGCGCCACCCAAATTGAGAATTGATTGATCATTTCGGTTCAAGGTGGCTCGAAGTTGAACGAAGACTTTGTGGTTTGGGGTGCCCATTTGAAATCGTCCCATTGAGTTCACTCGAATGTTCATGGAAATCCCGTATAAATACACCACCGGTCGGCTTTTCTAGTCCAATTTCGACTGAAATATGATGCTGTTACACAGACGCCCGTCTCCAAACACGGGAGAAAACTCAATTCGTAATCGTTTTTTAAAGACATTCAAATTGAATTTTCGCAAAAATATTGAATTTTCTCCTTCAAAAACAACAAAAATTGAATAAACACAGCTTAAAATAGATTTTTTTATTCAATAATAATATGGGCCGAATAACGGCCCTTAAAGACGACTTGTATGAATCCCTGCATGCAGGCAGATCAATTTGGAACTTCTGCAAAATCAAACCATTATTTGAACTGTTTTCAGGCGTTCAATTTAGATGGACTGCAAAGCTGAGAATGGTATCCTTACTCAAGGTAATTTGATAGATTCAAGAATAATTTTTAATTCAGTGTATTGAAATGTTAATAGACATGTATGCTGCTGGGAGATGAACCTTTGAAATGGGAATTGAGACAGAGACCCATGCGGTTTGACAAACAATAAACTATGATTTGATGCTTCATTACAATAATGCTGGTAAGTATTTTAAATGCACAAAATTCATGCCAAAATAAATAGCACAACACCGCCCCGCCCCGCCCCCCAAGGAAATAGAATTTATCATCAGCAAAATTTTGAATATTTTTTATTAAACAACCAGGCTGGTGGATATCATCAACTAAAAGAAGAAAAAAATATCAGTAAAATCACAGCATCATCGATTGTGCTGGTCTTCCAAAGTCAGTCGTGGCCTCCCAGTCACAACTTGGACAATTTGGTTGGCTTCGATATATGTCATCAGCCGACAAATACTTTGAGATATATAGAAATGACGGGTGGTGTACTAGAAATCGATGTGTGGTGATGGCATAAAATGACAGCAAAAATTCGCATCGTCTATCTCTACAACATGAAGAGCCGCCATGTTGAATCTCCCGCTGGAAGCGGCCAACTTGACTCCCGTAACTCGTGAAGCATGATGGGAGGTGGAACCCGACTACAGAAGCAATGCCCATTGAAATGCATTGCAATGAGGGTTCCCCATTATTTCAAATGCGTCCAGAAAAGTGCCTCAAAATTTCGTCGGGAACCATGGCAAACCGTTTTGGAAATCACATGAGTCGTGGGTTCCCCATATGACAATGTTATGGCGGGAGATTTTACGTTGCATTCCTAGACCTTCGTCTGATCGACGGAGGGGTAAAAAAAGTCACGAATGCTTTCGAAACCACCAGAATTCTCGGTGCCACTCTCTTGCGCTACAAGCAGCGGTTTTGCCAAACCAATGTGGAGATGATGTCGGCGAAAAGCTCATAGCTGAACTGGCGATCAACAAGGCAAACAACCGTCGTGTTTTTGCAAGCATCCTGCACAACATTTAATTTTTAGGCAGACAGGACATTGCACTACAGGGTTACACGAATGAAATATCCAACTTTCTTCAACTTTTAAAGATACGGGCATTAGACAATCCCAAAATGTCTGAATGGCTTAAAGGGTCAGACACCCTCACATGAGATTCAGAATGAGATCCTAAAATTAATGGCTTCGAGAGTTTTGAAGGGAATTGCCTCTGAAATAAGAAATGCTTGTATTTATTCCCTTTTGACTGATGAGTGCCCTAAACCAGAACAGCTAACAATATGCCTGAGATGGATAGATGAAAACCTGGAGCCACACGAAGACTTCATGGGGTTCTATAAAATTCCGAACTTCAGTGCAAGCACTAGCATCGTTGCCATCCGAGATGCCATTCAACGGGTGAATTTATCACTGACCAACTGCAGGGGTCAATGCTATAATGCGGGTGGTCCAATTGCAGGTTTAAGAAATGGCGTTGCTGCCCAAATAAAAACGGAAAACCCCAAAGCTCACATGACAACTTATACGCGATACAATGGATACAACACAGGAAATCTGCAAATTGATAAAGATTTCCCCCAAGCGGGAAGGAATTCTACATGACCTAAAACAACAGATTCATTCCGAAACACCCGGCCTTAAAGTCCTTTGTCCGACAAGATGGACAATTCAGGTAGAGAGCATAACACGTCTGCTGGAAAATTACAAGTTTCTACAGCTGGAATGGGAGGTTTGTCTGGACGGACCACGCATGGACAGATAACTGAAAGCCAGAATTATTGATGTCCAAGCTCAAATGAAAACATTTGACTTCTTTTTTGGATTGAACCTGGCCCAAAGGTTCAACGCCCATAGGCACAATCCAAAACTCCAGAATGTCCGCAGTCGAAGGCCAGAAACACGTGAAGCTGGTTAAATCGGTTCTTCGGGGAATGAGGATACAGGAGAATTTCGGCCGATTTCATGCTGTTGTCCAGAAAAAAAATCGCTGAACCTCGACTGCCGAGAAACAAGCGCATCCCAAGCAGAAATGACGATGGCACAGGGGAACAGTATCGTCCAAATAGTCACCAAGAGTACTATCGCTCCATATATTATGAAGCTCTAGACCTGATTGCTGTAGCCATAGAGAAACATTTCAACCAATCTGGGTTTAAGGCATATGCTGAGATGGAACAGCTGCTTTTGAAATCTTTACGAGGTCAGGACTACGAAAGCCGAGAGATGACAATACACCCGAAACAGATTTTCTCACAGAGGATTATGGAGAAGACATCAATGTATTTTCTCTTTATACACAGCTCCCTCTTGTTGAAGTGACACTTACATATTCGACATACACATGTTTCACTGCTGTACACTCAGCATTCCAGAAACTCAAGCCTGCCACGAGACATTTCTTGAACCAAGTCGCGGTTCTTCTGAAACTGATGTTGGTAAACCCGGCAACTAATGCTATCGGGGAATGATCCTTTTCTACAGCACGTAGGATGGAAACCTGGCTCCGTTCTTCCATGAATCAGAGCCGATTCAACCATCTCTTAATCTTGTCTATTCACAGGAACGTACACATACCCTTGATCTTGTCGAAGTGGGCAACGACTCCGTGTCTCTAAATGTGAACAGGTACGGGAAATTTGGAAACTTCTCCAAAGATGACTTATCATGATGAATGCAGTTGAGTAGCAGACGCATTTCCTTCAACTGCCGCGGGATATTATTACAGTTTTTAACGATAGTTTGAAGTACGTGTGCTTCAGTTTACAAGTTGAACAATGAGTCGAAACGATTCCAACTATTGGGTCAAATAAATCATTTCATAGCGAAATTGCGGTAGTAATCGCGCGTACGGGTTAGGCCGCTGGATCATACACCTAAGCCGGAACTTAGCACCCACCACCCCTCCCCCACCCACCACCGCCCCCTCCCCCACCCACCACCGCCCCCTCCCCATCGATCAATATTCTTCATGCATATTTACATCAACGCTTTGAGGGTTTTTTTCTTCATTTACTGACGATCAAATGTGTGGTCATTTGGGGCCAACTGATATCACATCTGGGTGCTTAAAAATGACTGAAATCTCGTCTCCCGCCATCCAGGGTCTCGGAGCTGGGTTGTTGACTTGCTTAGAATTTTGTTTGATCTTCGCTATATAGCTGAAATATTGCTGAACGCGCGACATTAAACTTTAGTTCTCTCTCTCTCCTTGTTACCGCATGGCTACGTACAGAAGAGCCTACGTATGTTCGTGCCATGCATTTTGTGTGCCATCTCCTTGTTGTTCTTCAGCTTTCGTGCCATTCTCTCTTGCAGTTTGGTCTATCTGGTTAATGTATCATTTGTGTGTGAG